>APFE030190625.1:94931-113348 GCA_000404065.3 Pinus taeda
AGTTATTTATTATTAATTCTGGTTATTATTCTTATATTATCAATATATTTATTAATTGTTGTTTATTTATATTATTATTTTTATTATTAACAATGATATTTATTATTGCTCCTATCTATACTTATTATTCCTATCTATTATTATTGTTATTTATTTTTATTCATTGTTGTTTATGTTATCATTATTACTATATTAATCCTAATTGTACTTCTTAACTTACATTAATATTTATATTATTATTGTTTTTATTATTAATTATTTATATATATCTATTATTATTATTTATACTGTTGTTTTTATTTTACATTACAATAATAATAATGTTTTTTTATATCATTCTTATTTCATTCTTTTAAATGTTTATTATTATTATTTATACTATAATAATTAGGTTTATTTTATCATTGATATTCTTCTTGCCTAGGTCTCTAAAGAGCAACAAGGTTAATTTTATTATGATAGCTGGTCAAGAATTTCTAACCTCGTTATTGAGATTATTTGCGGGGGTTAGCAAGGGGTTCCAATTTTTGCTAATTTCTATGCCACCATCCCTATTAAGGTTTTTAGGATGTTTAATGATTTCAATAGCTTCTCTAACCTTACGCTTGAAATGGTGTTCTACATTGGCAATGACTTTGGTGTCTTCCAGGCATATATGATGATTAGTTTTACCTACATGCTCATCTAGGGCTGAGGATCAGATTCTTTCGTTACGGATGTCTGCACTATGTTCTTTGAGTCTAATCCTAACAGATCTACCAGTTTCTCCTATGTATTGATCCCCACAAGAACATTTGATGATATATACTCCTTTTTGCTGAAGTTGCTCTTGGTTGTCCTTAACAGATTTCATTCTTTGTTTAATGGTAGACAAGGGTTTGAATGCACTCTTTATATTTTTCTTATTGAGGATTTTTGCTATCTTGTCAGTGACTCCTTGGATGTAAGGAAGGTAGGCATTAGAGGCTGGGGTGTCTTTTGTCTTGTTTCTATTATTATCAGATTTCGCTTTTTGAATGGCTTTGTATATGATTTTATTGTTGTACCCTAGGCTGGCAAAAGTTCTTTTAAGGTATGAAATTTCTTCATCAGTATGGTTTATATCAGAGATTCTATAAGCTCTAGTGAAGAGGGTTTGTAGCACCCCCATTTTTTGGGCAGGATGGTGATGAGAATCGGCATGAAGGTAGTTATCTGTATGGGCTTTCTTTCTAAAGACTTTGTGACCTATGGAACCATCCTTCCTTCTTATGAGGAGAATGTCCAAGAATGGAATGCAATTATTTTCTTCTACTTCCATTGTGAATTTGATGTCTTCAGACAAGCTATTGAGATGGTCCAGAAACTTGCTTAGCTCATTCTCGCCATGAGGCCAATTGACACTGGTGTCATCTACAAACCTGACCCAAGATTTGGGTTTTAATGGATATGAATCCAGCGCCTTCCTCTCGAATTTTTCCATGAAAAGGTTTTCCACGATTGGTGAGAGAGGAGATCCCATAGCAACACCCGAAGTTTGTTCAAATATTTCACCCTGGAAGGAGAAGAAGGTTGAGCAAAGACAGATTTCGGCTAATTTTGCGGTTTGGGGATCTGCTACTTCTTTAACTACCTGAATAGCTTCATCTAGGGGAATTTTAGTGAAGAGCTGGACTACGTTAAAACTAACGATTTTATCTCCGGGTTCTAGCTTGGTGTTTTTAATGTATTTTAAAAATTGATTGGAGTCTTTAATGTAAGAGCTAGTCTTGCCCACTAGCGGGGATAAAATGCTAGCGACGTACTTGGCTAACTCATAAGTGGGGGACCCTATGGTGTTGACTATGGGTCTTAAGGGGACATCTTTTTTATGTATTTTAGGGGCTCCATAGATCCTGGGGGTGATTTCACTGTTAGGAGTCAATCTCTTTTTTATTTTATCATCAAGATTGGTTTCTTTAATGGATTTCTTTATGAGGTTTTCGATTTTGGAGATGGATTTTTTCTCTAGCTTCTTGTAGCTACCACTATTATATAAGTGGTCTTTCATTTCGTTTTTATACCAGTAGGGTTAGTCAGTAAAACTAGGGTTTGTGTTTCTTTTCAGCTTTCAGCTTCTTTCTACAAGTAGACTACCCTCCTTTGAGTTAGCTTTCATCCATCACAGTTAAAAGCTTCTTCTAAGAGCTCATAGAAGTTGGCTTAAGCTCCTAGCAGACTTGTGCCAGCTGATCAAGTGACAGCCTGCTGCAAGAGCTAGTACTTGTGCATATAGCACTGTCGCTTCCAAGTTTGTTATGAAAAGCCGGGTTGATAAAAGTAAAGAAGGGAGTCCCAGGAGTTGCAGCATCATTGCTGCAATAATGGAGCCCACCAGGCCCCTGGGACCAAAGTAATTCTATTATCATGTTCCCCTCTCGAGGGTGGAAGCTCATGAGGCTTGTCAAAGACTAGCAAATGGTTGTTTAAGATCTGTTGCATCTCAGGATGAATATGAAGAGAATTGGGTTCGAAGGCTTGGATGGCATTAAATTGAGCTATAACACCATGGTGGACCTTTTTTAACAATTTTTCCATTCGATGTGAGCTGATGATAGAGGGAGTTCCCGCCTGGAGTCCGCGGAGGGTATGTGTGTGGTTGTTCTGCTTAAACCTCATATATAACTCCTGGAAATCCATTGTGATTGGGCCAAGTGTGCGAAGCCATTCAGCACCAAGGACAATGTCGCACCCTCCCATGTGTATGGCAAACATGTGGGTCTTTAACTGATAATCCCCCATTTGAAGTTTGACATTTTCATAGCGGCCTTCACATTTCATTGTTCCCCCATCAGTAATTTGGACCTAGAAGTTAGAAACTTCTCACACAAAACAATGCACTGCTTCTGTGACTCTTTGATGGATAATATTATTTGTACTTCCACTATCAATCAAGATTATTACTGGGCGATGCTTAAGAAAACCTCAGATTTTGAGAGTTTGAGGTGAAGAAATCCCTGCCAAAGCATGTAACGAGATAACTGGTTCTTTAAGTACATTGTCCTGCTGATTTTCCTATTCTTCCTCCTCTTGTTGCTCAAGTGGTGGGGCTTCCTCCGATGAACTGTGATCAGTAGTATCAATTTGAAAGAATTTGGGATCCTTGCATTTATGCCCAAGGGAGTATTTCTCATCACAGTAGTAACATATTCCTTGCTTTTTTCTTTCTGCCATTTCTGCTGGTGACACCTTTTGAACCTTGAGTGTTTGGGTAGTGCTTTGAGCCTGTGGGAGGTGACCCTTGGCGATGAAATTTGGGCGATTGGACTGGGCCGCTAACGCACGTTCAACTTCACAAGCTATCCTACAAGCATGCAACCATGAGCTAGGGTGGTGCAATGGGACATGAGCTTGTATGGCTTCTTTGAGACCACTGACAAAACATTCCACGTAGAACTCATCGTGTAGACCTCCAGTGTGGAAAGCTAAGGCTTCAAAGGCTATAATATATTCATTCACTGTTCTTGTCTGTCGCAGCTTAGGGAGATGACCAGAAAAGTCATATTCATGGTTAAAGAAATCCATAAGAGATTTTTTGAATGTCTCCCAAGTCAAGGGCCTTCCATAGCAACATTGATGCCATTGCCACCATTGCCATCTTTCACTGTCCAAGTACATGATACCCACACTAAGCTGAGTTGCATTATCCAGGATGTAATTCAGTGTGAAATATTTCTCCATTTGTGCTATCCATGTGGCCGGGTGAGAGCCATCAAATTTATACATATCCAGCTTGGGTGGTCACGGATAGGATTGTTGGTGGATGCCAAAGAGGTGAAGAGACTGGCTAGACTCACCCTCACTGTTTTCATTGCCAATGTATGCTTCCTCGCATGCCTCCACCTTGCCCTTAGAGAGTTGTGCATTTAAGTTCTTCAGTTGCGACATGACTTCTTTCAAGGTTTATTCAAGGCTTTTCATATTCTCATTCACCATAGCTTGAGCTCTAATTTGTACCATGCACCAAGCTGATGTACTTGAAATTTGGGACTGCCCGAATTTTTTTAGCACTAACAATTGAATGGTACCACCTTGCTCAACTCGTCGTCCTGATTCTTATGAGCTAAGTCACCAATAAGCGCCTTGAGGGGTCTCAGACTTTTTTTTTCCTAATGGAGTTCTACTCCTTGCTTAGAAATACTGCAGTAGCTGAATCCCAGAAATGTCAATGCTGCCAAAAGTCCTGCGGAAATCACGCCCAGGTATAGGAACCCACACACTACTCAGATCTGGATGGCGGATTTGATGGATCTAAGAGATTTGAATGGTTGATCTAATAGATCTGAATAGTAGAACTGATTGCTATTGTGGATTTTATGGATCTAATAGATCTGAATGCCTGTTCTGATAGATCTGAACGACGGAACTGATTGTTGCTGCTGCGACAAGACCCCACTTACGAGATCTGGTCTGACAAAGATTATGCGTGATCCAGAGAAGGGAACTATAGTCTCTAGGAGTGTTAGGTGCTACAGATCGCAATATACATAAGGGTATGATAGTAGTACTCGGCCCAATTTTTCAGGGCACTAACCAAGGAGGATCAACCATACCCTTAGTTGTACAACCCGACTACCCTATCGTGCACATGAGTAATCTCTTCTAGTGTTGTTCTCTGTGTATTATAGCAGCAAGACGACCAACGGTTTATCTATGGAGCGGTTTCAAGGGAGCTAGGGGGCTTCCGATATACCCAGAGGGTACTTGGAAGACAGTCCGTGCATGGTTCTGTCTAATGTGCTACTACTCGAAGGGGTACCCACAGGGGTTACAAGGGAGTCCAACAAGCGTGACCACCTCTTGTATTTCCTGCATTCATGCCTCCTCAAATCCACAGGTTTATGCGCTCAACGACAGATCCCGTGGTTTAAAGACGTCGGAACACATCTCTAGCCAAATTTTGTTTTTGCTAAAAATTGGAGATCCCACCGGCCCTGGAAAGCGCTCTGATACCACTTGTTATGCTCTTAACCTGTGAGATGATACTAGAATACCAAATATGGTAAGAAATATACCTAGAACATAGAACAATCAGAAATAACAACAAATATTTTATTATTCAGAAATCAATATTCACTTGCCTCTTCGAGGGGGCAACCTCCAATAGAGCAGAGCTCAATACAAAATACGATACGATGCTCCTCGAGCGGAGTCTCTATCCTTTATATAGGATTCATACAAGCAATACCATGGTTCTTATTAATACCATCTATCTAATACCATGGCTCATTTGCAACTAACTGTGGTCCCTTCACTAAATGCGGTTTAACCACTTACAATTATTAATATGGGTTTTATTGACTCTTTACTTAACTATAACTATGACTCAATCCTATTACATAAATAAGGGGGTTAGGGTGGGACCCTAACACCATCAAAATTTGGTGGATCACATACCTCTACTCCAATATAGTGTATTACATGAATAGCATGAGTCCATCTTCTAATGGATGCTTCATGTAGTCTTTGGTACCAATTCTCAAGTGCTTCATATGAATCTGATGTGTAGGAATTAATTATTCACCAATTCAATAGACTATCAACAACCAAATTGTTATAGTCATCCCTACATGCAGTGACATTATAGATGTTGTCAAGATATTCTATGTTGAATCCTTCCATAATAGGTTCCACATAACGGTATCCTTCTATTGGGTCTAATGGCACAGTAAAATTGTATTCTCCTGACTTAAATATAATTTTCCTCTTTTGAAGGTTTCTTATCACTTGATTATCGAACACCTAGTGAACTCCTAGTAACACAAGGTATGTATTGGTATCATCCATAATCTCTATGACTTAAAAATCAACAATACTTTTTACTCCATCAATGTCGACCTCTATCCCTGTCAACCTTCCAATAGGGTAAATCTTGTACTAGTTTTTTAACCTCAATTAGATAGGTGACCAAGTAAACTTTGGCCTCCCCATGGTTTACCATGTTTTCCTTGGGAAGAATATTTATATCTGGCCCTAGATCTAGAATAATGTTGTCAATGTCATAATCCCCTATCCTGAATTCTGTATTCATCCTTTTGTTGCACATAACATATTTAAATATGCATTGAAGGGCCTATGCAATAGGAAATTCCCTCTCTTATTTGCATTGATCAACCATTCTACATAACTAGTTTAGGGTAGATTCATCCTTCATTACTTATAAACAACTCTTCAAGTAATTTTAAAAGAGGCTTACCTCTTCAATTGTTTCTCTAGGTGCAGACTTGTCGCATACCAGTGAAATGTCATAGAAAGGCAGTCCTTGTTATGTAGTTGAGCTTGATGGACGCCATTATGTTGCAACCAATTCCCTTTGACATTCCTTGTACGTGTCTTTTCTTTCACTATATCAAATCTTGGAGCTAATTCTGTGTATTTGCTTACCCATTGGCATGGTTGGTTCCCTTTTCCAACTGTGTCTACTCCCATCCTCTTTCCTTCATGTGTAACTCCTCCAACCTGTGGATGACCTCTATGTGCTTAAATGAACATCATTCGTGCATTTGTCCTATTTTCTCTTGCCACTTCATAATAAATTGAGGATTTTTTTTTTTTATCATGGTCCAATTGTTTACAATATGTGCATGTGGTGTACGAGTTAGGGAAATCCTACACAATGTGTCATGATAAACCAAAGTTGTAGTAGATTATCAAACCCCTACCTCTTCCAAATCCTCCTATTCCTCTACCTTGGAATCTTTGTCCCCTTCCCTACACACCCTAGCCTCTATCTTCCTTATTGTAAGCTCTAGACTGGTTATAATCTTGTGCTCCTACTTTAGATCCCTCTGCCTCTTGTACCCTGTATGCATTAGTAGTGCACTCTTTCATCAAATCCAGGATGAGATAGGTGTGGGTGTCATGTCCTACTAATTTTCAAAATTCATAAAACACAGTTTTTACTGAGCTTTGGTACTCTGCATCAGAGGAAAGGATGTTGGTATTTTCATCCATACTCTACAAACTTCACACCATAATCCCTTGCTTTGCACCAAAGGGTTTTCTACTCTTTTGGCCATGTATTTTGTTATATTTGGGCACTCATTCCTATGCTGTCCTTATGTCTTGCATATAGTACAACAAAATTCCTCGCACTTTTCCTTATCTTTGGCTAGATCTTTTAAATGAAGTGTTAAAGCTACTAACTGTGATTGAACTTGAGACATTCCGACATTGTTTTAACTTCCTATAGGGGGTTCTTCCAACTTCATGGAAATTTCTTGATCCTTAGATTGTGACACAATATTCTGTTGAGTTAGTGAGATGTGTATGTGAGGAAACTATCCTACAATAAACCATTCCTTGTGTTTCACATCCATAATTTGAAATTTAGTCGATCCAACAAGAATTAGAACCTTGGATTGAAGTCCCATTCTAATTCAATGACATTTTGTTTGATCTCTTTAATTTCTTTAATACACTAGGATTTTGAATTTGGTTTTTCGAATTCTTTGAAAAATGCCTATTGGATGTCTTATAATGATCTAACTTGTCTTGTTGTGTGGTAGACTTATATTTCATTTACCAAGTAAGCACACAGTCTCTGAAGGTGGTCTCCAACTATGAAACCTTCATCAATTCATCCTAGACCTTCTTGATAATCCATACTAATTCACAAACAAAAATATTTTGTTTAGAATCATCTGTCCTAGTGCCATGAAAAGCATATATTCACAAAATAGGATCAACTCTCATCATTGTGTTTTTTCTAGTCTTTCTTTGTGATACTCCTGAATGATTAGGTCCTGCCCATTTTATATGACTACTTCCACTACCTTGACTTTCTTTACTAATGTTCCCACTCCCTTTACTATCTAAAATTATCTGCTACAAATTGTTAGGTGATCTTACTTCTTGGCTTGGAAATGCGCACGGGGTCATCGGTTAAACATAGGGTGTGGCGTGAGCAAGGTAATTGGGATACACCATATATCCTTGTCTTGAACTGAACTAACAATTACCTTCCTTGATATTTTTGTTACTTCCTATGAAAATACTCCATCATGTAGATGGTTTGCGCTATACCTTCTTCTTGGTCACTAAACTCCCAATCCTCACTATTATGTTTCCTTCTCTTTCCTTCTATACTCCTTCATAGTGTCTTTTTGTCAATTACCAACTCCAATATATATCTTATTCTTATCCCACTAGTTCCCCAAAATCTTGTTCCTTACTTCTTCTATCACCTTTTCCTCATGTGCTGATGTGCACGCATTTACTCTTCTTGAATTCTCCTTGTTGTTGTCCCTATGATGCCTCAACATCCTCAACTCAACCAATATTTCCTCATTCTTTAATGTATCCCTCGCCTTTGCTCCCTTATTCCAACCTTTGGTCAACCCATAATCTTTACATCGCACACAAATAAATTTAGCCACTGGTGATATCAGATTCAAATGACATAACTCCTTTGTCACATAATAACATTTTTATATAAGTTAACAACAATCTCACATTTCTCCCTCATGGACCCTTGAATAATTCTCTCTTGGTTGTGTTATATGACTAAGTACTTTCTACAACAAACTCAACAACATAACCTTCCAACAGACTATTAAGCCAAAAGCCAATTGAGTAAGAAATTTTATTGCTTATAATGTTTAATCTTCAGATTATTTTGGAGTCTAATTGTGTGGTACAACATGACACCAACTTCTATTTTCTTTTGATAATCTTTGCAAACACTTATCTAGAACAATAGGAATTCAGTGAAGAAAATTTCATGAAAATTTGTAAAGAGATACCTTTGCATCTATTTCTTAGGACTGGTCCATTGATTTCTCATTTGTTCTACTACTAATTTGTGTTCCTTCATTTTCACCCACTACTGTATTTCTTCCTTAGTAGGTCTCCACATCCCCTTAAGTCACAAATCTAGTTCTATCAACATAACCATTTTTTGGCATGCAAAGAGAAGACCCATGTTCTGAATGATTTTACCAACAAAGCCCTTAGACACTGACCCTTTAGCAAAACCTTCAAGCAGGTGAAGTATTACCTAAGGCATTTATGGGGGGATATAGGAACCAAGACATTCTTGTAGTGATGAAGGAGATGGGGATTTTACATTACCATTACCATATTCATTATGTATTTACTTGCTAGCAATCAGAAAAAGAAATTATACCCCTATTCTGCACAATAAACCCATCATTCATAACTATTTCACATAATTATAACATAAAAAACACATAAGTCGTCACAAAATGCATGGAAAGACATCATTTAAGCCAAACATATCATTTTAGGATAACCGTGAAAGTTTTCTAATAGCCATATTTGTCACATGTCACCAGCCTATTTTAATTCATTACATTGCAAACATACATAAAGTTAAATACATTCCTCCACATCAAAGACCATCTCATTTACATCTTGCTTTGATATATTTATACTTTTACATTTATGCACAATCTAACCATGGGAAAAACTACAAAAGAATCCTAATGAATTTCCATATTCTCCACATTCTCGCTCTACCCCTTGGCTGACCTTCCTACATGATACCCTTCTATGTTATGCTCCTTTGTGCATATCCTAAAACTTGCACCCAACATGCTACTGCAACACACCAAATATTTCTTCAAAGCCTGTTGGCCCAATATGGGAAAGGACCTCTGGGAAGCAGTGGAGGAATCATGACAATAAATGGCAATCCTCAAAGACTTGAATGTGAGCTTCCTTACCTTGATCCCTAAAACAAATAAAGTTGAAGAACCAAGTAGTTTCAAACCCATAACACTATGTAATGTCTTCTATAAAGTAGTCACCAAAATCATTGCTAACCACCTCAAGCCAATCCAATATAAGCTCATCTCTATTGAAAAATAGATTATGTGGAAGGCTTCCAATTTCTTTATGGGATCATGATCACTCATGCGACCATTCATCCTTTTAAATCTACCAAAATCCCTAAACCCAAGCTCTCCAAGGCCTTTGATAAACTTAACTAGCATTACCTTCTCCAAATCCTTCTAGCCTTTGGCTTTGATTAGGACTGGATTATTTGGATAAAACATCTTATATTTTTTTCCATTTCACTCAATGGTTATCCCATACACCCTTCTAATCTACCTATGGCATCAGGTAGGTAGATTTCTTGTCCCCTTTCCTCTTCATTCTTGCTGCAAAAGGCCTGGGTCATGCCATCAAATCCATTGTCTCAGAAAGGAAAATCAAAGGACCCAATCCATTTGGAGAGGATATCACCCTATCAAACCAACAATTTGTGGATGATACCTTGGGTATGGGAGTTCCAAAAACTTAATAAGCCAAAGGTATACCAAATATTAGAGGAATTTTCCAATGCTTATGGCATGGAGACCAACAAGGCCAAATCATTGGTATTCTTCTTCAAAACACCAACATTGGTTCAATGTCACATAGCTAGGATCCTCGACTTTCAAATTAGAAAACTCCCATCAAAATATATTGGTTCCCCCCTTGTGGTTACCTCTCTTAAACGCATTGTGTGGGAAAATATCATCACAAAAATCTACAATAAACTCACTTGTTCGACCTTTAGATCGCTTAATATAGTTAGGTAACTTGTCCTTCTTAAATCAATCTTATAATATTTGTCACAGTATCTTTGTTCTACTCACATGGATCCTACCTTCATTCTCAACTCAATATGAAATATTTAATGATATTTACTCTAAGGAGGGGAAAAACATGAGAAAAAGTAGGCTCTTGTAGTAAGGGACAAGTTGTGTAAACCCAAGATATAGGGTGGCCTCAGTCTAAAAGACCCATAAATTTAATCAAGAGTCCTTGGAGCTAAAATTGGGTGGTGGTGGCTTAAGGGGGTATTGGACCTATGGAAACATATATGGCATTAGAAATATGCAAGGAATATCTCTCTTCACTCAATTATTCACTCCTCCTGTGCCCAAACAAGATCGTCCATATGGAACCTAGCTAAAAAGGCATGAATTTGATCTAACAACACTTATTCTGGGAAGTTAGGAATGATCCTTCAACATTATTTTGGGAGGTATCCTAACAAAAACTCCCTAAACTCTGAGAACAAACAAATCTTGACTAGCTTCAACTTCATATAGTTGAGCTCAACCATTGCACGGTCAAAGATTATTAGGTAGCTCCCACCTGTAATCAGGATTGGAAACAATGGCTTACATTGGCACTTTGGACCCATAAGCCTCAAGAAAATCATGGAAAATTTTCTGGAAAAAACTCCAATAAATGTATATCCCCATATTTCACTAAGAAGACAAAATAAGATGGGGCTATAGCTTGTAAGGAACCTTCTCCATTTGTTTAGCTTATATTTTGGAGTTTGAACATCATATGTAACCCAAAGCTAACATATTGAACAACATTTGGAAGAGGAAACTATGGCCTAAAGCCTCATTTTTTCTCTAGATACTGGTATAAGAGAAGACAATATCATGGGATAATCTCTAATAGCACCAATATGTAGGTCCTTCTCATTGCACTCATATCCTTAGGGATATGGAAAATTGGGAGAATTTATTCAATACATGCTGTTGAAGAGGTAAATCCCCTCTACGGATAGAGGCGATCCCTACTAGCCCAAAAGGGGTCTCGCAACAATCAATCAATGCTACTCTGCAAGTTCCTAGTTGTAATTAACAAGTGGATGAAGAACACCTACTTGGATTCCAGCGCTATGTTTGATGAAGAGATGGTCCTCTCGCTCTTTCGCTCCAGCCGATCACAATCCTCCACTATCTTCGCGGACGAACACCTGCACAAGCAAAGAGAGAACAAACACAAGCATAAAATCTACTAAAAACAACCATACATCAGTCAGGAAAGATGTAATTCACATTGATCATTCATAAAACAAATGGGAATGGAACCATAAAAGTAGTCATCTATCTTTATTAATCAGAAATAGAGTAAGGTACAACCAAAGTCCTGATGCTGAGTCTTTCTCTAGAGGGTCCAGCCAGCATGTCTCATCAGCATTCACCTTTGAAGTAGATCTCCCAAGTCAAAGAGGTCTCTCTCTCACATACAAGGCAACAAACTCATAACCTTCCTCAAAGCTCTATAGCAATCCTCACACAACACACCAAATGCCTACAAAGAGCAGCACTAATGCACTAAGAATTTCTCTATGTCAAAGTCTATATATTCCAAACTAGCTGCTCATGGCAATGGTGGAGGCTTATATAGGAGAAGGAGTCTCCATGAATAGTGAAAGGATGAGCTTTCCCCCAAGAAAAGTGGGTGACCAGGCGAACAGACATGCCAGAGAAAGGATGGCGACCTTTACAAAGCTAACAACCAAGTCTGGAGTCATCTGGAAGGCTGGCTGTTAGAACAAACTCGCCTAAACAGGATCAACGCGGGTGCAAAAATGGGTTGGCACGCTGGCATCGCATCTCAATTACAGAAGAGGTCTGGTCAGTGCGAACTTATATAGGCGGAGGGCACGCTGTTTATGAAATTCAACCAGCGCGGAAAACACGTGTGCTTCCGCGCTGGCAGCACACTAGTTACACTGTTATCCGCCAGTCAGCGCAGTTATTTTAGGAACAGTCGCGATGATCCAATAAACTTAGGCAAAGAGGGTTTTTAGCCATTTTAGAGAGCATGAGCATGGTGGATATGATTTAATGACACAGTAGGGAGACTGACAAGGTGACAGTGACATTTTACTGTGTAACACATATCCTCCTCTCTCACACATATCTCTCTCCTCTCTCTCTCACCCCGCCTCCTTTCCCTACCACCCCTTCTCTCTTCCCCTCCCTCCCCATCTCTCTCTCCTTCTCTCTCCCCATCCCTCCCACTTTGTCTCTCCCTCCTTTCCTATGTCCCTCTCACCATCCCCTCTCTATTCCCCTCCATGTCTCTTCCCCCACCTATCACTACCTCTGCCTCTCCCTCCCTAATCCTCTCTCGCCCCCATCACCCACTCCTTCTCTCCCCCTCCCATCACTCCCCCTACCACCCCTTCTCTCTCTGCCTCCCTCCCTCCCTCTCTCCCTCTCCCTCTCCCTTTCTCTATCTCTCCCACTATCTCACTGTGTTCCCCTTTCCATTTCCCTTCCTCCATCTCTCTCTCTCTCCCTACCTCTCTTCCCTCCCACCCCTTCTATCTACTCATCCCTCCTGATCTCTCTCTCCCTCTCTCTCCCCATCCCCTCCCCCTTTCTCTCTCTCCCTTCCTCTCTCCCTCTCCCTATCTCCCCTTCTCCTCCTTCCTTACCCCACTCCCTCTCCCTATTTGTCTCCCTCTCCCTCTCCCACTCTCTTCCCCTCCTGCTATCCCTCTTCCACTCTCTCTCCATCTCCCCCTCTCCCTCTCTCTCTCCCCCTCTCTATTCCCGTCCCCCTCTCTCCCTCCTCTCTCTCCTGCTCCTTACTCTCATTATGACCATCATATCATCAAACACCCTAATTTAGGATTTCATTTAACAAACAAAAACATAACCATGGGTATCTTAGTCCTATCATTTAACATATATAATCCACATCATGTAGCAAACAAAAAGATCTTATGAATTGGAAATGAATAACCATCATATTATTTAAGAAACACAATCATTATATCATCTAAGAAATAATAAAAGAAATACATACATAATTTTATACAAATTAAACTTGCAAAATGTATCTACAAATATTATCTAATTAGCAAAAACATAGCCATCATATCACATAAACAAAACAAAAAAATGTTATTTTAAGCCTCTTTTCACATTTAAATAAACAAGCACATACAGTTCACATGTCTTATAAAAATAAAACAATTCTACTCATAAATAAATTATTTTATATCATCCAATTTACAAAAAATAAAAAAATTAATATAATTTAATATTGAATAAGTTAAATATTTACTTTACCCTAATGGAAATATTCCATTAAAATATAAGTGAAGTAAAAACTAGGCTATTGAAAATCTTATGGAAGAATAGGCACTGGATCTTTTTAAGAAAGCAGTGGATGATGATAGTGAGAAGCAACTACTTCATAACCACTTGAAGAAGACAGTCAAGATATGTGGAGGAGTCCAGAAAATTCATGTCAACTTCTATTTTCCCAAACATCTAAATTATTAGAATATATTAAAAAATATTTCTTTATAATAAAATAAATTTCTAATATAGTATTACAATATACTAAATAGAAATAAATAGGTATTACAATAAATTACAAAGTAGTGAAGAAATTGAAAGTAGATGTTGAATCATATTAAATATTTCTTAAATTCAAAATTTTTAATGTAGCTATAATTCTAATATGGTCAATAATAGAAATAATAAATTACAAATTATTGTAAGAATAATGGAATCAGTTCCATGTGTTGATCCACCTTTTATTGTAAAATTATAAATGAGTAGTTTTTAGTGTTGACAACTAGCAAAAGCACATTATTAAATGTGGTTGAGACACACAGTAAGCTACAACTTAATATATACTATATTATAGACTTATAATAATATTATAAGCTCACAAAAGATTAGAAATTGCAACATATTATTCATATTATAAACCGAAGGGGTTGTAAAGCACAACCAAATTAATAAATGTGGTTAATACACACTCGTAAGCTATACCAATAACATACATAAACATATTAGTAAATGTAGCTGAAATAACCCAATAGGCACTAACTGTATATATTTAACATCCATATTAATATTGATAATGATAGATAGATATAAACAAAAGTAATATTATAAAAATAATAATTATATTAATGTATTATTGAAAATAATGCTTATTATTATATTTTTTAAAAATAATTGTTATTATTATTATTTATTTTTTAAACCCTATCATTATTATAAATCCAAGGTATTAATATTACTAACTCTTTGGATTATGAATTCTAGTGACTAATATTATAAATCCTAGGGATTTGTAAAACCAAACGATTATAAACACTAATGATTATATTGTTAATAAAAGGATCAATAATATTAAACAAATTGATTGATACTATAAACCCAATGGATCAATAAACCCAAAAGATGAATAGTATATACCCAAGGGATTATTCATAATAATTTATTTATATACTATATATAAATTTAATATATAAATATTATATATAGAAATAAATATATTTATCGCTACAATAATAAAATGTAAAACTAAATCTAGTTTGCAATTATGATTTATAACATCTTAGTAGATTATTTTTATAAAGACTTAAATAAAAGTTAAAAAAATCTTTTTAGAAGGCTATAAAATACTCAGGGTTTAGGGTTTATAAGGCTTTAGTAAATTATTATAATAAAAACTTAAATAAAAGTTAAAAAAAGATTTTTAAAATGTAATAAATTGCTTAGGGTTTAGTGTTAAGGGTTTATGTTTTTTAAGACTTTAATATGAATACAAAAAAATTAAATAAAACCATATTTTTCTCCCTTTATACTTTTAATTATCAATCATCTATTTAAACAAATTAGAACTCCGATATAATATATCAAGGAAGTAATTCACAATAAAGATAAAATCAGCAAACAATAGCCTTGAAGAGAAATGAATAAAATGAAGCTGAAAAAAACATAATAAAAAATTTAGTGGAAAAAACAAAAAAACAATTAATGCAACTAATAATAAAAAAACTATTGAATCCTCTACATACATACTCCATTTGTAAAAACAATTTAATAAAGTTTAGAGAGGATATCTGCAATTCGGGCTATTTGCAACAAGTACCTATTATAATATAGGAGGCCTAGATCATCTAAAGAGATCAACGAATTTAACTCTCAAGCCTTTGATTAATGTTAGATGTAACTCTCAACTCTCGAGGAATATTCTATCTCTCGACGAAATAAATTACTATTACTGTTGATTTTATTCTCAACTCTCAAAAAATATTATATCGCTTGACCAAATAAACACAACTGCACAAAATTGACGAAAAACTAACCATGAAGGTTGGTTGGCTTCATCCTCATCCAAACACACCGTGAGGGCTGCTGGCTTCATCCCCCATCCAAACACACATATGTATACGCTCCAATACGATTACAATAGATTCATGAACATCTAAACACACATATGCTTATGCGCTTAGGCCTTAAAGAATGCGCTGAACGCATACAAGCAATTGTAGTGGTTGTATGAGCTCGCCACAAGCTATTGTAATGGCTCTGTATGATATGCAAATGCTTTGAGAATTCTTCCCTTCTTCGCTTTGCTTGGATTTTCTGGTATTTTGTTTTATTGGAGGGTGGTTGTTTTGTTGATCTGTTTTTTTTTTGGTTTTTTTGTTTTTATTTATTTATTTATTTTTATATAAATATAATTAATATAATTTTATTTTTAATATATATTGATTTATTTTTAATGTAGATATAAGGGATATAAATTTTATTTATTGATTAAACATTTCCTTATTTTGTTTTTTATGTTATCTTAAAATTAATTTTAATTTCAATTTGTGAAATATGAAGAAAAATAAAATATATTTTTCAAATATATAAAAAAAACTACAACTTACCATAAAAGTATTATTATTTTTTAACTAGCATACTAATAGGTATTTCCTTAGTTTTAATTTTTATACCAATAGGCATCCCATTATTGGAATTGGCCATGTTAGTCATTTTTTTAATTAATCACTTTCAGATTATAGTTTAAATTGAAAGATACCAACATATTTTAATCATCCCCACTACATCATCGAATGGAATTGTAACTACTAACTTTATTGTATATCTAAATAAGGTGTTTAAACTTTGTTTAAAATAGATTTTTACCAAATGATAATTAAAAATTTACCGTGCTTATGAAACTGCATTAAATCGTTTATACCTTAATAATGATTTTTAGTTTTTTTAAAAAACAATGTAGAAATATATATATATATATATTATATATATATAATATATAAAATTGTGACACAATATTTTTTTCTTATCCCAACACAATCAATAAAGTTAATGTAAGGATTTGCATTGAAGTAATTATTATCTTGCCCATTTTCTAAATAATGAGCGTGTGACATGTGACATGGACATGTGGATGACTAGATCCATGTGCATTTTAAATAGGAACTACTATTCTCTCTTTGTGTTTCATTAATTTTTTACATGGTTGCCCATTCTCTTCCACAATTTTCATCAGCTCGTGAGAATAACATAAAAATTTGGCTAAGTTAATTAGATTGGATTTTAATATTTAAAGAAAATTTGGTTAATATATATTTTGAATCATTTTTTTACAATAATTTTTTTATCCTCTATCTTTAATTAAATTAAATATAAAATTTAATAAAAATTAAAGTTTAGACAAATCAAATTAATTAATTTAGACTACCACAAAAAATAAACCATATAAATGAGATCAAATTTTTAATTATTCATCAATATTTCAAAATTTCTTATAGTTTACCCAAAATGATGAACATTTGTTATTATATTATATGGCTCGAACTTGTGAATAATTAAAGATATTATGTTTTAATTTAATTATCACACAACATTCACAATTAACTTCAGTTCATCTTTTTTTAATTGAATATGTAAATATAAGTGAATGTTATATTTTTTAAACTTATTTATAGATTTTATAAAATTTAGCTTAATATTAAAAATATATTATTTATACTAGTACTAATATTAATGTATTTTTAATTACAAATACAAATATTAAAACCACAATAAACTTTAGATAAAGTTTATAAAACTATTATTTTTATTATTAATAAAATAAACTTAGAATAGTATTAATAAAAGAAGGTTTAATATGCTTATGACCACATGTAACAATGGTCTTATGTTCTTCCAAATGGTTCTTGTTGAAGTTTGTTATGAGAATCTACCTAATATAGACTCTTTCTGCAAAATTTTAATGCAATAGAATTACAATGTAGTACAATTGTTAAAGAATAGTTCAAATAGTGTAGGAATGAGTTTCAAATCTAGGTTTTGGGTTTTTGATTCAGGTAAAGTTTCCTATGAAAATTTAGCCAACATATGCTACAACTCTTCTTGAAAAATTGTAATGTAATAGAATTACAATGCAATCCACTTGTTAAATAATAACTAACATAGTGCACGATTAAGTTTCAAATTAAGGTTTTGAGTTTCAAATTAAGGTTTAATTAAAAATAGTGAAATTAGTTTCAAATTTAGGTTTTGAGTTTTAAATTAAGATTTAATTAAAACTAACCAAGGTACATACTTATCTTATAAAGATGGAAGTAAACAACTCTTTGCTGTGAGTGATTGAAGATTTTTTTTATAAAAAAGGTTTGGTTTCTTTGAATAACTCAATAATAATACATTGATAAATTTTATTTAAAAATACAAATATTAAAAAACATAATTAATTAAAATAATAAGTACTAAGAATCTATATTTTTAAATAAAAATTAACATATTAAAACATAAGTCCACCATATAATATTAACTAATATATGAAATCACACTCAATAAA
>APFE030190625.1:113761-133802 GCA_000404065.3 Pinus taeda
ACTATCATATATATTAATATTAATGTTAATATATTAATATTAGTATTATCATTAATGTTAATATTACTATTAACGTTGATATTAATCTGTGCCTCTTACTCTAAAATATGTGTTACAATTTAAATAGCCATGCCCATTAAAACATGTGTCTTATAATGCAGTTGAACTTTTGAGGCCATAGCTATACCACACCCTAAAAATTATTTAGGTTTAAATTTAGTTTTAATATAATATGACATAGTTTTGATCTTTATGTCATCTAATAAAACCTTGTATATATATTGTGAACTTTTGCAGCCATAGTTGTAACCCAACCTAAAATGGTTACTATGTACATATATTATTGATATATTATAGAACAATTGTTGGAGCTTTAGAGGAGTAACTGCAGCATGTAGCCGCCACATGTCTTCTTTGAGATAAGCTATCATTGCCCAAGAAAATTTATTTCCATTTTGTATGTAAGCATATTTCAATTCTTTGACATTAATGACATGAAGTTTTATTTTTCTTCAACTCCATGTTTATGTTTATATTTTTATTTTGTTGCATTCTTGCATAAGTCTGGATCATCATAGACTACACTAGGAGTAAAACCACTCCTCCCTAGGATCACTACAAGAACATGTCATAGTCTAAGATGTTAATGTTTGTATTGAGGGATTCTTTCTTGGAGAGTGCAATACTTGGAGTTTTTCTTGAATTAGGACATGATGAGGAGAATTAAAGCTTGGATCCTCTTTTAGAGAGCACACAATCATTCCACGAGGAGTGCTTGAAATGATTATCCTTAGCTTAAAGACCACGAAACTTTGGAGGTGGCTTCCAACCACTACATGACACTTGTACATCTTCACTAAACTACCCTCATGTGGATATATTGTAATAACTTATATTAGGTTCTTGCACAATTGATCAAATTTATATTATTTTCCTAACTAACATATCTTATAAAATGGGGAGAGTGTCGCCATTGTCACCTCTACCTCCCCCTCACCCTCACCCTATCCTCCTCTCTCCCCAAATCTCCCACACCTTCTCTCCCCCTCCCATCTCTCCCACCACCACCCCTTCTCTCTCCACCTCCCTCCCTCTCTCTCTCTCCCTCTCCCTCTCTCTATATCTCTCCCACTATCTCCCTATATCCCCCTCTCCCTCTCCCTCTCCCTCTCTCTCTCTCTCTCTTCCCTCCTTCCCCCCTTCCTCTCCCTCCCCCTCGTCCCTCTCTCCCTTCCCCTCTCCCTGACCCTATCCTCCTCTCTCTCTCTCCTTGCCTCCCTTCACTACAAACCCTTCTCTCTCCCCGTCCCTCACCATCTCTCTCTCCCTCTTTCTTCCCATCCCTCCCCTTTTGTCTCTCCCTCCCTTGGTCTCTCCCTCTCGATATCTCTTTCTCTCCACCACACTTATCCCTCCCCCTCTACCTCTTTGTCTACCTCTCCCTCTCCCACTCTATTCCCCTCCCCCTATCCCTCTTCCACTGTCTCTCCCTCTCCCCCTCTCACTCTCTCTCTCCCTCTCCCTCTCCCCTCTTTGTTCCCCTCCCTATATCTTCCCAAACCTATATCTACCACCCTATCTCCTTCACCCTATCCTCCTCTCACCCCCATCATCTAGTCCTTCTCTCCCTACCATCACTCCCCCTACCACCCCTTCTCTCTCCACTTCCCTCCCTCTCTCTCTCTCTCTCCCTCTCCCCCCACCTATCTATACCTTCCCCACCCCCTCACCCTATTCTCCTCACTCGCCCATCTCCCACCCCTTCTCTCCCCCTCCCATCACTTCCCCTACCAACCCTTCTCTCTCTGCATCCCTCCTTCTCTCTCTCTCCCTCTCCCTCTCACTCCCCATCACTCCCCCTTTGTCTCTCCCTCCCTTCCTCTCTCCTTCTCCCTCTCCCTAATGGAAATATTCCATAAAAATATAAGTGAATTAAAACCTAGGCTATTGAAAATCTTATGGAAGAATAGGCACTGGATCTTTTTAAGAAAGCAGTGGATGATGATAGTGAGAAGCAACTACTTCATAACCACTTGAAGAAGATAGTCAAGATATGTGGAGGAGTCCAAAAAATTCATGTCAACTTCTATTTTCCCAAACATCTAAATTGATCAAATTTTTAAAAATACAAATATTTCATTAATTGTAAAATTTAAGAAAATAATATTTTTAATAAACAAAAAATTAAAATTAGACTCTACACTTCTATTATATAATCTAATAAACAAAAATATTTTAAAAATAAAATTTCTTTTAAAATAAATCATTAAAATAAAATAGTGGCTCTGGGATAGACTGCTACCAAATAAAATAAAAGAGAGCAATAATTATCTAATAAATTCATAAATTAAAACCCATTAATAATCACTTGCATGGGTTCTATATGCATGCAACTTAACTTACTATGTGTGAGGCAATAAATATATATAGTTTTAAAATCCTATTTATATTTCGTTGGATTTTCAGCATTTTATATTGGTTTTTAATCTCATTTTCTAGCTGTTATCCCTCAGCAAAGTAGTTGAGAGAGACCTTGATCCCCACCTTCTGTTTCTCTGTTTCTAGAGGACTGGATTGGAAATATGCCAAAATGTTCAGGATTGCATAGGGAAAGATTTTATAAATTTCCCACGACAAGATTTCCACGAAGAAGACTCAAACACTAAATTTGACAAAAAAGACTCAAACACCTAGAAGCTTCGCCTGGGAGAAGGAGCTAGTGAGGTTTTATGACAAAGAACACTGCAATAAGATTAATGGAAAAGGTTAATGGAATTGATTATCAAGACATAGAAAAAAATCCAATAATAACATTAGATTATTAATAAGTAATTAATGCCATCAGGGACCAATAATAAATTTAGGAGATGGAAAGAAAACAAAAAAATTAAGAGGAATTAATGGGATTGCTGAATAACAATTAAGATTAAAGGATTAGGGACCAAGAACAAATTTAGAAGATGGAAAGAAAACAAAAAAAATTAAGAGGAATTAATGAGATTGTTGGACAACAATTAAGATTAAAGGACAATTAGATAAGAGATTAATGAGATAGGAAGCAATAACAACATAGCATTAATATTTGAAAAAATTAGGCCAAGCAGGTAGTGACGAAGGAATTATAATAGAAACAAAGGACATCAAAATTTGAAATTGAAATTCTGCTCTAATCTATGCAACCAAAATGGTAAAATAGGTTATGAATATAATTATGAATATAAAGTAAATAGAAGGAACATACCTTTCAATCATGGTTGTAACCAATATCACTGTTACCGCTCTCCCGTGTATACCTCGATCCATCCTTGGTCGATTTTCATTCATTCATGGCATGATTTTCATTCATTAGTTCACTAATATTCTTGGTCGACCTGAGATTTAAATAACATCCACTCTGACAAAACATAAGGACAGACCCACAGGCATATGAAAGAAGCAATCAATGCAAAAAAAGCAATCAAATGCAAAAGACAGTGAAAGAAGCAATCAATGCAAAAGACAATGAAAAGAAAGAGAGATAAAGGATATACGTGTGTATTTCACATGCCTTTGCTACCCATTAGGGTGTTTATTTACTAGAGACATCGACTCCATGCATCCCTGGGTCCGCTTTCATTCATTCATTCCAGGATTTTCTTAGTAGAATTCAGATTTAAATAACATCCGTTGTGACAAAACAAAAGGACAGACCCACGGGCATAGAGTCACGAACTATAGAAACATCTAGGTTGTTCTCCATCCAATGCTAGGCCATTCCTCGTGTATTTCAAAAAAGCTGTGATCGGTTGAAGGAGCGGATCCCAGGCCATCCCTCGTATATTTCAAAAAGGCTGTGATCGGTTGAAGGAGTGGATCCCAGGCCATCCCTCTCTAGTTGTGATCGGTTAAAGGAGGAGATTAACGTGTAAACGGAAGCCTGATATTCGTTTCTTGCAATTCTATTGAGACTTTTTTAAAGAAGTCATCTATCCATGTTCGATCAAAATTGGAAACCACGTCATCTATCCATGTCAGGGAAAAATTGGAATGTTCAATGTTCAAATTGAATTTGAATTTAAACGGAACCTTTGATAGCCAGTAACGTAATCTGGTGCAGGCCCTTTGTGGTCTTCTGCTTTTGTTATTCATGCATTCAATATAATTGACTGTATTTATTTCTTTACCTTCAATAACAATTTCATTTATTTCGAGGCCATCCCTCGTGTATTTCAAAAAACTGTGATCCTTAAAGGAGTGGATCAGCATATACAACGAAAAAGCAACGAAAAAGCCTTAGATGCTTTTCTTGAAATTCTCGTGCAAAGCAGTTGGGTAAAACATTGAGATTCTTTTCAAGAGAGAGGATCAACGCCTAAGATGCTTTTCTTGAAATTCTCATCCAAAGCAATTGGGTAAAACATTGAGATTCTTTTCAAGAAATTATCTTCACATTCGGTGCAAATTTGAAATGTTCACTCAAACTTGGAATGTGCTTGAATTTTTTTTAATTCGGTAAATGGTAAATAGTACGTATTTTATGAAATAATCATGGCACACGCCTTCATATTATTTTGGAATGTGGTTCAATTTCAATTTAAGGAGCAATTTTTGATACTTCGTAAATACAGTATCTTATCTAAGAATTTTGAGGAGCATGAACTCGGAATGTGTGAGGTCTAAGGGAAGATCTTTCATCTCCACAGATGCACAAATACTATCAGTTCACTAATGAGGAACCTCAGTGACCTAACTTACATCATGACATGATATCTTTCATCTCCATGGATGCATAACTACTATCCCTTCACTAATGAAGGACCTCAGGGACCTAGCTTACATCATGACAGGCTACACATGTGATTCATGAGTGCGAGAAAAAAATCATAGTGTATTCATATTCTAGGTAGGAGGCCCATATAATTGCATAGAATTTGAGTAAACCTCTTGCTTCAATATAACTTCAATATAATATGAAGTCCTCAAAATTGAAAACAATTTTAGTACAAACCTTTCAGGAATATAATATTAAGTGGGATTTACAAGAAACAAAAACTAGTAAGCCTGCGAAGTTGTGCATAAATTGAGTGGAAAATAGTTATTTTAATATAATATTGAGTTGCATTCAAAAGACATAGGAACAAGTAATTTGTATTCATATTCTCTAGTTGCAATTGTATAAGGCCAACAAATATATTACTTTGTTTATCTCACTTATAATGTGTATCATTCAATTTGATTGGAAGTTGAAACAAATATAAGTTATGCGATCCAAAGTATAACATAGATTAGTTAAATTGTAACATGTGAAAGCTTGTAGAAACGTTTAAAATTAAATTTTCCTCTTTCAAATTTGATGAGATATTCAATGTAGTTAATTAAGAGAAAATGAGAGGTATGTTGTTGGACAACATACAATCATATTGACTAGATCATGTACTAAGTTCATGTAAGACATTTTATGACTAATCTAAGAATGTTTAGTTTTTTCTCTTGGAAAAAAATAAAATATAAAAAGTTTCATTTAGTTTCAAGAATTATGTTTGCATTTTTCTACTACTAGAGAATTTAAAATAATGTTGTTTATTTATTAGGTGAACAAAGTATCACTATAATATCACCTCTAATAATTATAATATGTGAAATGATGCATTCAAATAAGTTAGCATTATATGAAACACATTTATTAATGTAGTTATGTTAGTTAACTAGTATAAGTTAAAATTTGTAAGTATTGATAAGAGTAAATCATTAATATTATTATTCATAGTAAGAATTAATGGTAGTTATCATCATGATAAAATTGGGATAGCCAAAAAAAATTATAGTGTAATTAGATTATGTTAGGAAAATTATTTTAAATTTAAATTATTAGAATATATTAAAAAATATTTCTTTATAATAAATTAAATTTCTAATATAGTAACTTTTTTTTTTTTTACAAAATCGGTTGCTTGTTATATTCAAAAAAGATGGAGGAGTCTAAGCTCCGATTTTACAATAGATGGCGTTACAGATGTAACTAGTTTCTGGATTTCATTGTGGCAGAGCACATGAGTTCCTTTGCTGCTTGCCTGTAAGGTTCTAAAGCAAGTGTAAACTCTTATAAATTGGGACAGAAGAAGACTGGTTTTGCTGTACATTTAGAAATGAAGATATTTCTGATTAGGTAGTCAGCTGAGGTCTTTGGTTAGTTGTAAAATCACAAGTTCTGCTGGGAAATACATTTAGATAGGAGTATTTGCAAAAAGAGGTTTGATCAAACTCCTTGAAACTAGAAGCACAATCATATGGCTAGAAGGCTCCTTGACAGTTTGGCTCTGTCATGTGAATCAAGGGATAAATTGGAGCAGGCTCGCTTGATTGCATAAGAGACTTCCTTTTTCCCGTGAGCAGGAGTGGCTAGCTCTCTTGTCCGCTTCCTGGTTGCTGGATCGAAGGACGTGGAAGAATTGGCACTTCAAGTTCTGAGACAGCATAGTTTTGCAGCGACTTATGATTTGATGAAGGAAGAGGTTGGATGCATGTCTGTTGCTGTTCATTAAGCTGACTATTATAGCTGAGTCGCCAAAGACAAGGGCTTTATTGATCCCTAGGTTCTGAAGCTGCAAGAGGCCTTGAAACAGTCCCAGGGCTTCAGCTCGATTGTTACTCAATCTCCCCAAACCCCATTCGAAAGAGGACACCATTACACCTGAAGAGTCCAGAATGATGCCCCTTGCGCTCGCAACACCGGGATTGGACTTGGATGCTCCGTAAAAAAATAATGAATGAGTATTCTTTGCTTGAAGCCACTTACTGAACTCATCTTTTGAAAGGCGTATTTTCCAGTCTGGATTGTCTGATTTGCCGATGGATTTACGGGTCTTTGTTGATGGGATGATGCTGGACCTGTCTATTAAATTTGAGATGAAGTTTCTCTCCTCTGTCCATAACCTGTCGAGATCGATTCGCTGAGTTAGCTTGACTTCTATTGTTTCCAATGCTAGACTGGTGGCTTTAAGGATTACGTGTCTGGTTGTGGTGGCTTTGTCTCTGAAGATCAAACTGTTTCGCGTGATCCAGATGTGCCACAAGAGAGAAAACAGAATGGCATTCCACACCCTTCTGGTTGGATTTTGGTTCTCTGAGTGCCAAGGATAGCTTCTTCTCCATTTGTTTAGGATTTTGACAATAGAATGATGAGTGTTCCAAATGGAGGGAGTAGAAGGAACTATGTTGTTCCAGCAATGGGCAGCAAAGGGACAAGATATGAACAGATGCTGAAGGGATTCCTCTGCCACTTGACAGTTGGGGCACTTGGAGGGCCCGAAGTAGCCTCTCTTCCTGAGGTTCTCTGCAGTTAAAATTTTCCCATGGAGAAGAGTCCATATAAAGAATTTGATCTTTGGGATTGCTTCAACTCTTTTTAGAAGCTTACTCTGAGCCCAGACTGCGGTGGGAAATTCCTTGCTGCTCAGGTAGCTGTAACCTAATTTGATGGAGTAATTTGTTCCTGAAGGGTCCCAGCGAAACTCGTCCTTTGCGCCTTTGATGGTGGGTGCTATACTGTGAAGGCTGCTGCAGAGAGAGCCAAAACTATCGTTGAGATGATGAGGTATGGGTGGGAATTCCCATTGAACCCAGGCATTAGTTGACTCGTCCCATTGGGAGATTTGACTCAATTTGAAAATACCTTTACTGTGAAGGTAGCACAGAATAGGGTCAATATCTGGGAGATTGTTTATGGGAGGATTCCCCATGATTTTTTCCAAGCCTATATTCATCGTTTCGCCTCCTTTTGGCACTTTAGAGACATTTTGCGCCATGAAGACTATAACTTTTTTGCAGAATTTCCATATCTTTGTACATTGTCTATTAGGGATTTCAGCATTGAGGATTTGCGATCTTGGCTGGCTGAGGTATTTTGATTCTAGGACAATTTTCCACCATGCTGGTTGACTGTCCATAAGTCTCCAGATCAGCTTCCCACCGAATGCTAGATTCATAATAGATGGGGACCTAATGCCCAGACCACCATTCTCAGGACTTTGTATCACCTGTTTCCAGTTTACTAAATTGAACTTTTTCTTTTCATTCTTACCTCCTTGCCAAAGAAAGTATCGGAGGATGCTATCCATTTTTTGATGGAAAGAAGTTGGCGCATGGGCAAGAGAGAACTGGTATAAAGGGAGGGAGGAGAGCCCTGATTTTAGGAGAACCTGTCGCCCAACTGGATTAAGCCACAAAGTTCCCCATCTCTGAAGTTTCCTTTTCATTTTATCCAGCGTTAAGTCCTAGACTCTAGTCTTTGCTTTCCCTAAGGTAACCGGCATTCCCAGATAACTGAAGCTGTCCCAATATAACTTGCAGGGGACACCATAGGTATTTGCAATATTATGTATCATTTGGGCAGAAACATTCCAACCATAAATGCAGCTCTTAAGGTAGTTTATTTTGCCTCCTGAATATCTCATAAACTTGTCAAGCAGGGACTTAAATCTTCTTGCAATAATGGTGGTCGCCCCCCCTAGCAATAGGGTGTCGTCTGCAAATTGAGAATGGTTTATATTTTTGATGCCATCTTCAAACTTGATGCCTGTAATGAGGCCTGATTGCCTCTTTTGATCGAGGGCACTGCTAAAAGATTCTGCCATAAGGATGAAGAGGTAAGGGGATAAGGGGCATCCTTGCCTTAATCCTCTTGTGGATTGGAAGGAAGGACCAGGTCTTCCATTAATGAGGGGGGTGATCCAAGGCCCGGTAATGCAACATATGATGACATTAATAAAGAGTGAAGAGAAACCCATCCTTTGGAGAACTGCAAATAAAAAAGAATGCCTTACCCTATCAAAGGCATTGGCTAAATCTAGTTTTAGAATGAAGCCTTTCTCATTCCTTGCCTAGCTTGAGTGTATGGCCTCTTGGACTAAAAGAATGGAGTCTAAAATTTGTCTGTTTGCTATAAAGCCTCCTTGGTTGTCTGAGATCAGCATCGATAGAAGAGGTTTAAGCTGAGAGGCTATGATTTTAGTGAAGATTTTGTATGATGAGTTGCATAAGGATATGGGCCTGAAGCGAGAAAAGTTGGATGGCCGGTTCTCCTTCGGAATAAGAGTCAGATGGGTAGCATTTGTGTATCCACCTATTTTACCTTTTTTTTGAATCCACTTGATGTATTTTATGAGATCTTTCTTTATCAGCTCCCAGTAACCCCTATAAAAGCTGATTGGGAACCCATCCGGACCAGGGGACTTGTTGGGATGAAGGGTCCAGATTGCTTCAACGATTTCTTCCTCTTTTATTTCAGCTGTCAACTTTTTGTTTAGATCATCTGTGATTTTAGGATGCAAATGCTGCAGAAGGTCATCATATTTTTCTTCCTCTGGCACCTCAGTTAACAGGTCCTTGAAATGCTCTGTAGCAGCTTCTTTAATATCTACCTGTTCCACATGATGTGTCCCTGCGCTGTCCGAGATAGCAGTGATGGTGTTTCTAACTTGTCTAGCGGTGGCTTTCTTATGGAAGAAAGAAGTGTTCTTGTCCCCGCTTTCCAACCATACTTGTCTTGATTTGGTGCACCATTTTTCCTCCTCCTGCCTTTTAACTTTGCTCAGTTTATTGTACAGCTCTTCTTCTTGAAGTTTTTTACTATGGCAGTAATCATTTTGCTCGATTGTGCACTGGAGTTCAGCGATTTGTTTTTTTAGCTCACGCTTTTCCTGTTCTGGCTCTTTGTAATAAGATTTGGTCCATTGCCTTAGCGCTCTTTGCACATTCTTCAGTTTTCTCTCCCAAATGTAGCTTGGGGAGCCCTCAATATGCTGCCTCCAGGTAAGATGAATGATATTTCTAACAGCTTGCTGTTCGCTCCAAATCTGGTTAAACTTAAAGGGCAGTGGACCAAGGGCGCAGTGGGTGTTCAGATCGAGGGTAATTGGATAGTGGTCTGAGGCAGTGAAAGGCAAAATGGCGAAATTGACAGATGAGAAAGTTGACAAAAGAGAAATGTTCACCAAGAATCTATCCAACCTCTCCATGATATTGTGACTGCCCAGTCTTCGATTGTTCCATGTGAACTTGCGGTCACCAATGTGCATTACATTTTCCGTTTGGTTCCTAAATGGGTATGGCAGAAATTTCCCCCCTCGATTTTCATTTTCATGAAGAATTAAATTGAAGTCATCGCCTACGATGGTGTTATTGCTGTCTCCTTCCAGGATGTGATTGCTAAGAGATTCCCAACAATTTCCTTTATCCCTGTAATGATTGGGGACATAAACGTTGAAGATGACAATCTGCTGATGGCTGTTATTATTTTTCAGGACTGATTTTATCCAGTGCTGATCGACTATCTCAGATTCACATTGCCAGTCATTCTGGTTCCAAATTGTAGTGATTCCTCCCGAAGCTCCTCTCTCTTCGCATATGCTTCCTCTGTAATTTTTGTACTTTCCAATGATTTTTCTGATTTCTGTTTCTCTTTGTTTCATTTTCTGAAGTAATATTATGGATGGTTTCTCCTGCACTATAAGGTCTGTTAGAGCATTGATTTTAGCGGGGTGCCCAAGTCCCCTACTGTTCCATGAGAGTATTTTGATCATTTCAAACCTACATTTCGAGAAGGTGCTCTGCCTCCCTTGTCTTTACTAGCTACTTCTTGATCTTTTTTGGCCTGAATGAAGGATTCTATTGGATGCTACAGACCAAGAGCGATGTCCTTCTGAGCGTTTTCATCCCTGTGTTGCTTTGTAGACTTTCTTCTCGGCTTCTTTTGTCCATCGAAGGAGGAACCCTGGTCCTTGGAATTGCTACGAGTAACTCTAGGAGGGAGAGGATCAGATAAGAGAGAGAGGTGGGCGCTCAAATGAGGGGAGGAGGACTGTTCTGGAGGGGAGGAGGGTTGGGCAGAGGGATTCGAGGGGAAAGGGATTGAGGGGGAAGGGTCATCTTCAGGAAGGGAAAGAATATGGAAAGGGTTGGAGGATGATGGGGGATGGAGGGGATTTTCAGGGTCAGGAGAGTGAGATAGATGAGGAGGGGGAGGCAGAGGAGAGGGGATATGGGCAGAGGTTTTAAGAGAAGAGGGTTAAGGGTCAATGGGCAAAGAGAGGCTAGGGGCAGTTTTTTTTTTTTTTTACCACTTCCCATTACTAATCTTGAGTATTGTTATCCACATTAATAATCTTAGTGCAGCGATTGGCAAAATGACCGTACTCATGACATACCTTACATTTGAAGGGGATCTGTTCATAGTCGAGCTGTTGGATGTGTGACCATTCATCGACTTTGATCTTGATAGCTTCTGGAAGTCCTTTGCCCAGATCGACCTCGACGCAGATGCGAGCGCAGGCTTGCATGTTGTCTCTTGGTTCGCTTCTGTCAATATATTTTCCGACTGCGTTTCCAATGGCTCTTCCAGAGTCATCTCCCTAGCAGTGTAATGGGAGATGAGGGAGACGAACCCAAACAGGAACTGCATTAGGAATGTCAAGCTCTGGATCGAAGTCTGGTGTCCACTTGTTTAGGTAAAACCCTCTGGAATCCATAAAATAAGGTTTGTTGCGAAAGATTAGATCCTTGTCATTCTTTGTCTCGAAATGAAAGGTGAAGTAGCCTTTCCCGCAGAATCTGATGGCGATTTTTCCTTGAGTTTTTTTCGACCAGTTTCGTTCCACCCACCTCTGGACAGTTTTAGGTGAGGGCCAAAGGCCAGTGAATTGTCCGATCAAACCTTTTTCAGCCAGAGCTAAAGCAGCCAGTCTGGGCACAGTAGGAGGAATGGAAACCTCCTGAAGTCCTTCTAATTTTTTGATAAATTTGGAGAGAGCTGGGCGGTCTCGTTGAGGCGGCAGAGAGCTGACAAGGGCAGAGAATTCTTGTTGCTGGGCAGACTCCTCCGGCGGAGTCTCCGGAGAAGCCATCATGAGGGCGCTGACCAGAAGGCCGAAGACGGCAGGCCGCACGCGTTAGGTATCCATCCGTCTCTCAGAGCACGATTCCCATTCCAAAGGCAAATTTTTTTTGCTCCCATCACTAAATTTCTAATATAGTATTACAATATACTAAATAGAAATAAATATGTATTACAATAAATTACAAAGTAGATGAATAAATTGAAAGTAGATGTTGAATCATATTAAATAATTTCTTAAATTCAAAAATTTTAATGTAGCTATAATTCTAATATGGTCAATAATAGAAATAATAAATTACAAATTATTGTAAGAATAATAGAATCAATTCCATTGGTTGATCCACCTTTTATTGTAAAATTATAAATTAGTTGTTAGTGTTGACAACTAGCAAAAACACATTATTAAATGTGGTTCAGACACACATTAAGTTACAACTTAATATGTACTATATTATAGACTTATAATAATATTATAAGCTCACAAAAGATTAGAAATTGCAACATATTATTCATATTATAAACCGAAGGGGTTGTAAAGCACAACCAAATTAATAAATGTGGTTAATACACATCGGTAAGCTATACCAATAACATACATAAACATATTAGTAAATGTAGTTGAAATAACACAATAGGCATTAACTGTATATATTTATCATCCATATTAATATTGATAATGATAGATAGATATAAATAAAAGTAATATTATAAAAATAAAAATTATATTATATTGTATTATTGAAAATAATTGCTATTATTATTATTATTATTATTTATTTTTAAAAATAATTGTTATTATTATTATTTATTTTTTAAACCCTATCATTATTATAAATCCAAGGTATTAATATTACTAACTCTTTGGATTATGAATTCTAGTGACTAATATTATAAATCCTAGGGATTTGTAAAACCAAACGATTATAAACACTAATGATTATATTGTTAATAAAAGGATCAATAATATTAAACAAATTGATTGATACTATAAACCCAATGGATCAATAAACCCAAAAGATGAACAGTATATACCCAAGGGATTATTCATAATAATTTATTTATATATTATATATAACTTTATATATAAAATATTATATATAGAAATAAATATATTTATCACTAAAATATATATATATTAGAAATAAATATAATTTATACTAAAATATATATATATAAGAAATAAATATAAAATATATATATATATATATAATATATATTATATATATATATATATATATAATTATATTATATATATATAAGAAATAAATATATAGGGTTTTGGGTTTACGGTTTAGGTTTTATAACACTTTAGTAAATTCTTTTAATAAACACTTAAGTAAAAGTTACATAACACTTTCTAAAATGTTATAAAATTCTTAGTGTTTAGGGTTTTTCGTTTGGGGTTTGTAGTTTGGGATTTAGGGTTTTCGGTTTAGGGTTTAGGTTTTAGGGTTTATGGTTTAGGACTTATAACACTAAAGTTATAAAATGTTTTTTAAAATATTAAAAAAAATTAGTGTTTAAGGTTTAGGGTTTAGGGTTTAAGATTTATAACGCTTTAGTAAATTCTTTTAAGAAACACTTAAATAAAAGTTTAAAGTATTTTCCAAAATGTTATAAAATTATTAGGGTTTATGTTTTAGGGTTTGGTGGTTTAGAGTTTAGGGTTTTGGGTTTATGGTTTAAGTTTTATAACACTTTAGTAAATGATTTTAATAAACACTTAAATAAAAGTTACAAAACACTTTTTAAAATGTTGTAAAATGCTTACCATTTAGGTTTTATGGTTTATAACACTTCCGTAAATTATTTTAATAAACATTTAAATAAAAGCTACAAAATGATTTTTAAAATTTATAAAATGATTAAGGTTTAGGGTATATGGTTTAGGGTTTGGAGTTTATTGTTATGGGCTTAGGTTTTAGGGTTTATAACAATTTAGTAAATTAATTTAATAAAAAGTTAAATAAAAGTTACAAAACACTTTTCAAAATGTTATAAAATACTTAGGGTTTTGGGTTTAGGTTTTAGGGTTCATAACACTTTATAGAATTCTTTTAATAAACACTTAAATGAAAGCTACAAAACAATTTTCAAAATGTTATAAACTGATTAGTATTTAGGGTTTGGGGATGAGGGTTTAGGGTTCATGTTTTAGGATTTAGTGTTTATAAGGATTTAGTAAAACCTTTTAATAAACACTTAAATAAAAGTTAAAAAGCTCTTTTTAAAATTTTATAAAATGCTTAGGGTTTAGGGTTTGGGGTTTAGGGTTTACGGTTTAAGGTTTATGAGGGTTTAGTAAATTATTTTAATAAAAACTTATATAAAAGTTACAAAACACTTTTTAATATGTTATAAAATGCTTAGAGTTTAGGATTTAAGGTTTAGGGTTTAGGGTTTAAGGATTGGGGTTTAGAGTTGAGGGTTTAGTGTTTATGATTTGCCTTTGGGATTTAGGGTTTAGGGTTTCTAACACCTTTGTACATGATTTTAATAAAGACTTCAATAAATGTTCCAAAATGATTTTTATACTATTATAAAATTCTTAGGGTTTAGGTTTTTGGGTTTTTGATTTTGGGTTTTATCTTTAGGCTTTAGGGTTTAGGCTTTAGGGTCTATAACACTTTAGTAAATTCTTTCCATAAACACTTAAATAAATGTTACAAAACAAATTTTAAAATGCTATAAAATGATTACGATTTAGGGTTTAGGGTTTGTGGCTTCAGGTTTAGAGTTTAGGGTTTATAACTTGAGTAATTGCTTTTAATAAACACTTAAATAAAAGTTAATAACTCCTTTTTAAAATGTTATAAAATGCTTAGTTTTTGTGGTTTAGTGTTAAGGGTTTGAGGTTTATTAATCAAGGTTTAGGGTTCAGGGTTTTGAATTTATGGTTTATAACACTTTCGTAAAGTCTTTTAATAAACACTTAAATAAAATTTACAGAACACTTTTTAAAATGTTATAAAATGTGTTGCATTTACGATTTAGGGTTTAGGGTTTGGGTTTTAGGGTTTAGGGTTTGGGGTTTAGGGTGTAGGGTTTAGGGTTTGGGGCTTAGGGTTTAGGGTAGAGTGTTTAAGGTTTATAAAATGCTTAGGGTTTAGGGTTTAAGGTTTAGGTTTTAAGATTTATAACACTTTAGTAAATGCTTTTGATAAACACTTAAATAAAAGTTATAAAACACTTTAAAATGTTATAAAACAATTAGAGTATAGGGTTTAGGGTTTAGGGTTTAGGGTTTATAAAAATTTAGTAAATTCTTTTAATAAACACTTGAATAAAAATTACATGATTGTTTTTAAAATGCTATAAAATTTTGAGGGTTTAGGGTTTGAGTTTTAGGGTTTAGGGTTTAGGGTTGTAAGTCTAAGGTTTAGGGTTTAGAGTTTAGAGTTTAAGGATTATGACACTTTAGTAAATGATTTTAATAAACATTTAAATAAAAGTTACAAAACACATTTTTAAATGTTATAAAATACTTAGGGTTTAGGGTTTACAGTTTAGGGTTTAGGGTTACGGGTTTATGGTTTAGAGTTTAGGGCTTAGGGTTAAGAATTTGCGGTTTAAGCTTTAGGAATTAAGGTTTATGGTTTAAGGTCTATAACACTTTATAAAATTCATATGGTTTAAGTTTTAAGATTTTCAATTTAGGGTTTACAGTTTGGGGTTTAGGGTTTATAACACCTTAGTAGGTTCTTTAATAAATGCTTAAATAAATGATAAAAAACACATTTTAAAATGTTCTAAAATTCTTAGGGTTTAGTGTTTAGGATCTGGGATTTAGGGTTTGGGGTTTAGGGTTAAGATTTTAGGATTTAGGGCTTAGGATGTAGAAATGAACCACCACACCTTAAGTGGGTATCCAATGCTACATATTACACATAATGCATTCATCCTATTGAGCCTCGAGGAGTTATGAAGATAAGAAAATAAAAGAAAATAGGTTTATGGAGAAGGGTGGAAAAACAAAGGTCACGGTATCTTGTGTACCACAATTTTCTCCCTCCTAAACTCACATACCCAAGTGTGGTCTTCCCTTATTATATATAATCATAGAATTCTTAGGGTTTATGGCTTAGGGATTAGGATTTGGAGTTTAGAGTTTAGGATTTAAGGTTTATAACATTTTAGTAAATTCTTTTAATAAGCACTTAAATAAAAGTTACAAAAAGTTTTTAAAATGTCATAAAATTCTTGGGCTTTAGCGTTTAGGGATTAGGGTTTATAACACTTTAGTAAATGTTTTTAATATAAACTTAAATAAAAGTCACAAAACAGTGTTTAAAATGTAAAAATTAATTAGGGTTTAGGTTTTATGTATTAGGGTTTAAAGTTTATAAAACTTTAGTAAATTCTTTTAATAAACACGTAAAAAAAGTTACAAAACACTTTTTAAAATGCTATGAAATTCTTAGGGTTTAGGATTTAGGGTATAAGGTACAGGGTTTATGGTTTGGGGATTAGGGTTTAGGGTTTAGGGTTTAGGTTTTTTGGTTTAGGGCTTATAGTTTAGGGTTTAGATTTTATGGCTTAGGGTTTATAACACCTTAGTAAATTATTTTGATAAAAACTTAAGTAAAAGTTACACAACTCTTTTAAAATGCTCAAAAATTTTTAGGGTTTAGGGTTTATAAGAATTCAGTGAATTATTATAATAAACACTTAAATAAAAGTTTAAAAACACTTTTTAAAATGCTATAAATTACTTAGGGTTTAGGTTAACAGTCTAGGCTTTATAAGACTTTAGTAAATTATTTTCATAAACACTTAAATAGAAGTTACAATATGTTTTTTAAAATGTTATAAAATTATTAGGGTTTAGCATTTAGGGTTCAGGGTTTGGCAATTCGATTTTAGAGTTTAGGGTTTCTAGTTTAGTGTTTAGGGTTTAGTGCTTAGGGTTTAGGGTTTTTGGTTTAAAATATAAGATTAAGGGTTTATAACACTTTAGTAAATTATTTTAATAAACACCTAAATTAAAGTTACAAAATGCTTTTTAAAATGTTATAAAATGTTGAGGGTTTAGGGTTTAATGTCCACAGATTGGGGTTTAGGGTTTAACACTTAGGGTTTAGGGTTTATGATTTAGGGTTTAAGGTTAATAAGACATTACTAAATGATTTTAATAAACACATAAATAAATATTTCAAAATATTTCTTAGGGTTTTGTGTTTAAGGTTCGGGGTTTTGGGTTTAGGTTTAGGGTCTATAACATTTTGGTAAATTATTTTAATAAACAATTAAATAAAAGTTACAAAACAATTTTTAAAATGTTATACAATGGTTAGCATTTAGGGTTTATGGTTTAGGGTTTAGGATTTGGGGTTTGGGATTTAGGGTTTAGGGTTGATGTTTTTGTGTTTAGGGCTTAGGATTTTGCATTTATGCTTTAGGGTTTGTAACACTTTAGTAAATTCTGTTAATAAACAATTGAATAAAAGTTACAAAATTCTTCTTAAAATCTTATAAAATCCCTAGGGTTTATGGTTTAGGGTTTAGGGCTTGGGTTTCATGGTTTATGGTTTAGGTTTTAGGGTCTATGGTTTAAGTTTTACAACAAATTGTTAAGTTATTTCAATAAACACTTAAATAAAAGTTACAAAATGCTTTTAAAAATGTTCTAAAATGCCTATGGTTTATGGTTTAGTTTATAGGGTTTAGGGTTTAGGGTTTATTGTTTAGGGTTTAAGGTTTAGGGTTTGGGGTTTAGGTTTTAAGGTCTAAGGTTTAGGGTTTAAGGTCTAAGGTTTAGGGTTTATAGAAATTTATTAAGATCTACCCCTTCTCTCCCCCTCCCATCACTCCCCCTACCACCGCTTCAATCTCCACCTCCCTCCCTCTCCCTCTCTCTATCTCTCCCACTATCTCCCTATCTCCCCCTTTCCCTCTCTCTCTCTCTCTCCATATCTCTCTCTCCCTTTTCCTCTCACTGACCTTATCCTCCTCTCTCCCCCATCTCTCTCTCCTCCTCTTTCTCTCCTCCTCTCTCTCTCCCTATCTCCCTTCCCTCCCAACCCTTCTCTCTCACCCTCCCTCCCGGTCTCTCTATCCCTCTCTCTCTACAACCCTCCCACTTTGTCTCTCCCTTACCTTACCCCCCTCCATCCCTCTCCCAATTCCTTGCCCCTCCCCATCTCCCTCTCTCTCTACCGCTCCCTCTCCCTTTCCCTTCCCTTCCCCATATCCATCTTCCTCTCTCTCCCTCCCTCTCCCCATTTCACTCTCTCTCTCCCTCTCCCCCTCCCCCTCTCTATTCCCTTCCCTATATCTCCTCCCACCTATCTCTACCTCCACCTTTCCCTCACCCAATCCTCCTCTATCTGACATCTCCCACCCCTTCTCTCCCCTTCCCATCACTCCCCCTACCACCTCTTCTCTCTCTGCATCTCTCCCTCTCCCTCTCTCTCCCTCTCCCTCTCTCTACCTATCCCTCCCCCTTTCTCTCTCCTTCTCCCTCTCCCTCCCTCTCCTCCTCCCTTGCCCCTCCTCTTCTCCCTCTCTCTCTCCCTCTCCCTCTCCCACTCTCTTCCAATCCTCCTATCCCTCTACCACTCTCTCTCCCTCCCCCTCTCTCTTTCTCTCTCTCCCTCTCCCCATCGCCCACTTTTTCCCCTCCCCCTCTGTCCCCCCACCTATCTCTACCTCCCCCTCTACCTCACCCTATCCTCCTCTCTCCCCTATCTCCCACCCCTTCTCTCTCCCTCCCATCACTCCCCCTACCACCGCTTCTCTCTTTGCGACCCTCCATCTCTCTCTCTCTCTCTCTCCCTCTCCCTTTTTCTCCCCATCTCTCCCCTTTTGTATCTTCTTCCCTTCCTCTCTCCTTCTCCCTCTCCCTCCCTCTCATCCTCCCTTTCCCCTCCCCCTCTCCGTCTCTCTACCTCTCCCTTTCCAAATCTCTTCCCCTACCCCTATCCCTCTTTTTCTCTCTCTCCCTCTGTCCCTCTTACTCTCTCTCTCTCCCTCTCCCACTCCCCCTCTTTCTTCCCCTCCCACTCTATCCCCCGACATACCTCTACCTCCACCTCACCCTCACCCTATCCTCCTCTCTCCCCAAATCTACCACCCATTCTCTCCCCCGCCCATGACTCCCACCACCACCCCTTCTCTCTCCACCTCCCTCCCTCTCTCCCTCTCCCTCTCCCTCTCTCTCTATCTCTCCCACTATCTCCCTATCTCCCACTCTCCCTCTCTCTCTATTTCTCTCTCCCTCCCTTCCCCCCCTCTCTCCCTTCCCCCCCTCTCTCCCTTCCCCCTTCTCCCTCTCTCCCTTCCCCTCACCCTAACCCTATCCTCCTCTCTCCTCCATCTATCTCTCCTCCTCTCTCTCTCTCCTTGCCTCCCTTCTCTACAAACCCTTATCTCTCCCTATCCCTCACCATCTCTCTCCCCATCCCTCCCCTTTTGTCTCTCCCTCCCTTGGTCTCTCCCTCTCCCTCTCCCTTGCTCTCCCCCACACTTGCCCCTCCCCCTCTGCCTCTTTGTCTACCTCTCCCTCTCCTAGTCTATTCCCCTCCTCCTATCCCTCTTCCACTCTCTCTCCCTCTCCTCCTCTTACTCTCCCTCTCCCTCTCCCCCTCCCTTCTATTTTCCCCTCCCTGTCTCTCCCCAAACCCATCTCTACCACCCCATATCCTTCACCCTATCCTCCTCTCACCCCCATCACCCACTCCTTCTCTCCCTACCATCACTTGTCCTACCACCCCTTCTCTCTCCACTTCCCTCCCTCCCCCTATCTCTACCTCCCCCTCCCCCTCACCCTATTCTCCTCTCTCCCCCATCTCCCACCCCTTCTCTCCCCCTCCCATCACTTCTCCTACCACCCATTCTCTCTCTGCATCCCTCCTTCTCTCTCTCTCCATCTCCCTCTCTCTCCTCATCACTCCCTCTTTGTCTCTCCCTCCCTTCCTCTCTCCTTCTCCCTCTCCCTCCTGCTCTCCTCCAATTCCCCTTCCCCTCTCCCTCTCCCACTCTCTTTCCCTCCCTCTATCCCTCTTCTACTTTCTCTCCCTCTCCCCCTCTCACTCTCTCTGTCCCTCTCCCACCCCCCCTCTTTGTTCCCTCCCCCTATCCCTCTTCTACTTTCTCTCCCTCTCCCCCTCTCACTCTCTATGTCCCTCTCCCACTCCCCCTCTTTCTTCCCTCCCCCTATCCCTCTTCTAC
>APFE030190625.1:153537-171897 GCA_000404065.3 Pinus taeda
CCCTCTCTCCCCCCATCTATCTCTACCTCCCCCTCTCCCTCCCCTATCCTCCTCTCTCCCCCAATCGCCCACCCCTTATCTCCCCCTTCCATCACTCCCCCTACCACCCCTTCTCTCCCCACCTCCCTCCCTCTCTCCCTCCCTCTCCCTCTCTGTCGATCTCTTCCACTATCTCCCTATCTCCCCCTCTTCCTCTCCCTTCCCCTCCCCCCTCTATCTCTCTCTCTGTTTGTCTGTCTCTGTGTGTGTGTGTGTGTGTGTGTCTCTCTCTCTCTCTCTCCTCCTCTCCCCGTTCTCCTCTCTCTGTCTCACTCTCTCTCCCCCTTCCCTCCTCTCTCCCTGCTCCTTACTCTCATTATCACCATCATATCATCAAACACCCTAATTTAGGATGTCATTTAGCAAACAAAATGATAATCATGCGTAACTTAATCCTATCATTTAACATATATAATCCACATCATGTAGCAAACAAAAAGATCTTATGAATTGGAAATGAATAATCATCATATTATTTAAGAAACACAATCATTATATCATCTAAGAAATAATAAAAGAAATACATACATAATTTTATACAAATTAAACTTGCAAAAGATATCTACACATATTATCTAATTAGCAAAAACATAGCCATCATATCACATAAACAAACAAAAAAAATGTTTTCAGTTAAAAAAATGTCATTTTAAACCTCTTTTCACATTTAAATAAACAAGCACATATAGTTCGCATGTCTTATAAAAATAGAACAATTCTTCTCATAAATAAATTATTTTATATCATCCAATTTACAAAAAAAACAAAATTTAATATAATTTAATATTGAATAAGTTAAATATTTACTTTACCCTAATGGAAATATTCCATAAAAATATAAGTGAAGTAAAACCTAGGCTATTGAAAATCTTATGGAAGAATAGGCACTGGATCTTTTTAAGAAAGCAGTGGATGATGATAGTGAGAAGCAACTACTTCATAACCACTTGAAGAAGATAGTCAAGATATGTGGAGGAGTCCAGAAAATTCATGTCAACTTCTATTTTACCAAACATCTAAATTGATCAAATTTTTAAAAATACAAATATTTCATTAATTGTAAAATTTAAGAAAATAATATTTTTAATAAACCAAAAATTAAAATACTGACGCTAATATTTTAAAAAAATCTAAAATCACACCTAATTTAAATAATAAAAATTTCATTCTACTAATAATAATATATATATAAGATATTTAATATGAATTGTAAAACTAAAATATAAACTATTATATAATATATATATATATATATGACACCGAATTAAATAATTTCGTTAAGTTAAAACTAAATTTTTAGAGCACATATTTTCATAAAAAATTTATGCACATTACACTCTATAATATATATATATATATATATATAACATTATAATAATTTCGTTAAGTTAAACTAAAATTTTTAGATGCATAATTTTCATACAAAAATTTAATGAACATTACACTCTATGATATAAATATAATAAACAAAAACATATTTTAAAAATAAAATTTCTTTTAAATAAATCATTAAAATAGAATAGTGGCACTGGGATAGAGTGCTACCAAATAAAATAAAGGAGAGCAATAATTATCTAATAAATTCATAAATTAAAACCCGTTAATAATCACTTGCATGGGTTCTATATGCATGCAACTTAACTTACATGTGTGAGGCAATAAATATATATAGTTTTAAAATCCTATTTATATTTGTTGGATTTTTAGCATTTTATATTGGTTTTTAATTTCGTTTTCCAGCTGTTATCTATCAGCAAATTAGTTGAGAGAGACTTTGATCCCCACCTTCTGTTTCTTTGTTTCTCGAGGACTGGATTGGAAATATGCCAAAATGTTCACGATTGCAGAGGGAAAGATTTTTTAAATTTCCCACTACAAGATTTTCACGAAGAAGATTCAAACACTAAATTTGACAAAAAAGACTCAAACACCAAGAAGCTTTCCCCTGGGAGAAGGAGCTAGCGAGGTTTTATTACAAAGAACATTGCAATAAGATTAATGGAATTGCTTATCACGACAAAGAAAAATATCCAATAATAACATTAGATTATTAGTAAGTAATTAATGCCATTAGGGACCAAGAACAAATCTCGAAGATGGAAAGAAAACAAAAAAATTAAGAGGAATTAATGGGATTGCTGAAAAAAAATTAAGATTAAAGGATTAGGGACCAAAAGCAAATTTAGAAGATGGAAAGAAAACAAAAAAAATTAAGAGGAATTAATGATATTGTTGAACAAAAATTAAGATTAAAGGACAATTAGATAAGAGATTAATGAGATAGGGAGCAATAACTACAGAGCATTAATATTTGAAAAAATTAGGCCACGCAAGTAGTGATGGAGGAATTATAATAGAAACAAAGGACATGAAAATTTGAAATTGAAATTCTGCTCTAATCTATGCAACCAAAACGGGAAAATAGGTCATGAATATAATTATGAATATAAAGTAAATAGAAGAAACATACCTTTCAATCATGGTTGTAACCAATATCACTGTTACCACTCTCCAGTGTATACCATCGTGGGTTGATTTTCATTCATTCATTAGTTCGCTAATATTCCTGGTTGACATGAGGTTTAAATAACATCCATTCTGACAAAATAGAAGGACAAACCCACATGCATATGAAAGAAGCAATCAATGCAAAAGAAAGCAATCAAATGCAAAAGACAGTGAAAGGAGCAATCGATGCAAAATACAATGAAAAGAAAGAGAGATAGAGGATATACATGTGTATTTCACATGCCTTTGCTACCCATTAGAGTGTTTATTTACTAGAGACATCGACTCCATGCATCCCTGGGTCGGCTTTCATTCATTCATTCCAGGATCTTCTTAGTAGAATTCAGATTTAAATAACATCCTTTTTGGCAAAACAAAACGACAGACCGATAGGCATAGAGTCAAGAACTATAGAATCATAGACTTATCCATCGAGAACGAGAAGCACTTCCACTTCAAATACAATCAAATATCCTACACAAGACGAAAAGGCATTTTATTGCAAATGCAAATCATGAAACATCTAGGCTCTTCTCCATCAAATGCTAGGCCATCCCTCGTGTATTTCAAAAAATCTGTGATCGGTTGAATGAGCGGATCCCAGGCCATCCCTCGTGTATTTCAAAAATGCTGTGATTGGTTGAAGGAGCGGATCCCAGGCCATCCCTCTCTATTTCAAAAAAGTTGTGATCGGTTAAAGGAGCAGATCAACGTCTAAACGGAAGCTTGATATTCGTTTCTTGAAATTCTATTGAGATTCTTTTCAAGAAGTCATCTATCCACGTCCGGTCAAAATTGGAAACCACGTCATCTATCCACGTTGCACGTCGGCGCAAAATTGGAATGTTCAACGTTCAAAATGAATTTGAATTTAAATGGAATCTTTGATAGTCGATAACGTAATCCTGGTGCGGCCCTTTGTGGTCTTCTGCTTTTGTTGTTCACGCATTCAATATAATTGATGGTATTTATTTGTTTACCTTCAATAACAACTTCAATTATTTCAACGACATCGCTCGTGTATTTCAAAAAAGCTGTGATTCTTAAAGGAGCGGATCAGCATATACGACGAAAAAGCCTTTGATGTTTTTCTTGAAATTCTCGTGCAAAGTAGCTCGTTAAAACATCGAGATTCTTTTCAAGAGACTGGATCAACGCCTAAGATGCTTTTCTTGAAATTCTCATCCAAAGCAGTTGGATAAAACATTGAGATTTTTTTCAAGAAATTATCTTTCACATTAGGGGCAAATTTGGAACGTTCACTCAAACTTGGAATGTGCTTGAATTTATTTAATTTGGTAAATGGTAAATATTACGTATTTTATGAAATAATCATGGCACATGCCTTCATATGCTTTTGGAATGTGGTTCAATTTCAATTTGAATTTAAGTCGAATTTTTGATACTTCATAAATACAGTATTTTATTTAAGAATTTTGAGGAGCGTGAACTTGTAATGTGTGAGGTCTAAGGGTAGATCTTTCATCTCCACAGATGCAAAACTACTATTAGTTCATTAGTGAGGAACCTCACTGACCTAACTTACATCGTGACATGATATATTTCATCTCCATGGATGCACAACTACTATTCGTTCACTAATGAAGGACCCCAGGTGTCAGGACCTGCGGTTCGTGCGACGGGCAGGGCGACTCCACCATGCGAAGTGCGTGCGAAACATGAAATAAAATGAACGTTGGGCAAGTTTATAAGGTGTTGGGTGAGTTGAGCGGGCGGTCTCATGAGTTGGGCGGGCCGACCATCCTCCGGGGAAAGACAACACATTATGAATAAGTCGGCTGGGCGTTTGGTGTGGGTCGGTCGGGTGACACAACCCGCCACCCGCTCGTATATATTGGAGAGCGTTTGGAGGCAAACGACCATCAAGCATTTGATCAACAATGTGAACTTGTTCAGAAAAGTCGTTCGGACAGTCGTTCGAGAAAATCGTTCGGATGGTCGTTCGGGAAACTCGTTCGGACAGTCGTTCAGGAAAGTCGTTCGGGAACTCGTTCGGATAGTCGTTCAGAAAACTCGTTTGGGCAGTCGTTCGGAAAAGTCTTTCAGGAAAGTCGTTTAGGCAGGTCGTTTAGACAGTCTTTCAGGCAGGTCGTTCGGACAGTCGTTCAGGCAGGTCGTTCAGGCAGGTTGTTCGGACAGTCGTTCGGGCAGGTCGTTCAGGCAGGTCGTTCAGACAGTCATTCGGGTAGGTCGTTCAAGCAGGTCGTTTGGACAGTCGTTCGGGCAGGTCATTCAGGTAGTTCGTTCAGAAAGTCGTTTGGGCAGGTCGTTCGGGAGGTGATTCAGGTAGTCGTTCGGGAGGTCGTTCGGGCGACCTAAGTGAGGTCATGTGGTGACCCGGGTGAGGTTGTTTGGGTGACCCGGGCGAGGTCGTGTGGCGACCCGGGTGAGGTCGTTCGGACGAACTGGGTGAAGTCGTGTGGCGACCCAGGCGAAGTCGTGCGGCGACTTGGGTGAAGTTGAACAGGTGAATGCGTGGGCGTGCGGACGGGCGGCCGGGTGAGGGCGCGCCGTGCATGAAAAAACGTTGAAGTGTTGATATTGTGAACGAAGGTGTGTCTCGGTTGGAGGCGCCTGTGTGTGGCGACTTGGAGGCGCGCCCGAGTTGGGAAAACAACACGATCATGCGACGAGGTGAACGAAGGGTTGGTAAGTCGTGCGGCGACCGTGCGGAGGTGCCGACGAGCTGGGCAACCAAGTTTGCCGATGTTGTATATTTGGCTAAGTGTAAATTTTGGGTTTCCCAAGATTTAACTCATGCATTGTAAAAACGAAAGATGATATAATATATTGTTGGGCAGACTCATATTGCAGGGAGTTGCCCCTCCCTTTACACTGTTGCATTTCTCTTATATAATGCTGTGGATAATGAATGTGTATGGGTGTCCACTGGTATAAAGGCACATAACATAATAATACTTGGTTGAGAATCACAAACTAAGTAGGAGAAAGTGAATTTAGGCATAGTCCATGTGCACAAGTATTGTTAAAAAGAAAGTGTTCGATGCTGCCGCACCTCGCCGGCACGGTTGAAAGACCACCGTAGGTTTGGCGTGACAGTTGGTATCAGAGCTCATATCCTAGTTGATGAAGAAGTGCTGATCCCACCAAACTACCGTGAGTTGGTATCAGAGCTCGGTTGAGCAGGTTGCTCGTAACAGTGGAGGCAAGTACTTGCAGGTGAAGGAAGCTAGTTTCACACAAGTGGAACAAGGGCCGGTTCATGGTTACAGGGTGCTTGGTGAAGCTGTTAAAGGTTGGAACTGGGTGTCGTAGAATTGGGCAGGCGGTACTACGTGCTGGTCATACGATTTGGGCACTTGTCAGGTGGACAAGTGGGACTGTGTATGGGCAGCTGTACATGGTCTGGGCATCTGAATGAAGTACGAACTGGGGAAGACGAAGTACAAGGCATGGCAGGTTTGGAAGAATCCGAAGGGAAGCTCTTGCTTACCTTATACAGGTTGAAGCGGATGAAAAAGGAGAATCCCCGAATTTGAGAGAAGCTTGCAGTCTTGGAGAAGAATATTGAAGATGAGCTTCTTCAACTTGGTTGGACAATGGAGCAAGTTGAAGTTGTAGATTGTGCTACCAAGGAAGAGGAAGTCTTGATGACTGATGATGTTGCAGACATGATCATGACAGAGGATGAGCTTGAGATTGATCAAGTTGGACCAGGATCGAGCAGTTTGCATACATGTATGGATGAGGATACTCTCATGGAGAAACCTCATGATGATGTAAGTACTATTGATACATGTGTTTCATTTGAGCATTTGGTAGATGGACCGAATGCAGGGAAGGGAAAAGCTAGTTTGTCGATGCTAGGGAGCATTTTACCATGGGTGCTTATGGTGAGACCTTGTATGGAGAAGCAAGGATTGTTGATTGTTGCAGGACTTGTTGGGGTTGTTTGTGACCTCGTGGTAGAAGGTACAAAGGTCTGTGACAAGGGTGGAACTTGATGATAATTGTGGAGGAATGCGTTATGCTTTAGCCACATGGCTAAGTGCCCGGCATGACTCATGGACAGATTGGAGGGCGTACACTTTGGTTGCTTGGGTGGACTTCTCATGGCCGAGACCAAGAGCATGTCTTGGTGGTACCTTTGGTGGAGGAGCTATGATGGAGAGACTCATGTGATGATGAGATGGTTGGGTGACCAAGTTCACTAGACCGAAGATTGCAACTTGGATAGGGATGACCGATGGTTGTGATGGGTCTACTTGGTTGGACTACATGGCAACTTAGTCATGGAGATTAGGTTGGAGACATGGAGCATGGCCGTCTTATGCAGGGATATATTGTGGGTGCACTTGTAGAGATGTCACTTATGGGCATCCAATGAGGTGTACCAAGGCATGGATGTTATACAGATAGATGTGCTAGTGTGACATGGAGACTTATACTTATGAGCCTATGGGGAGGTTGTACACTCTTGTGCAACAAAGCCATGGACTTGGATGGAGTTGTGAGTAGACTATGGGGCATTCTTACTACATGGAGAGCTGAGGCATCTTGCAGAGACCTTGGGGCTGAGACTTGTATGCTTGCTAGAATGTTGGTTGGGAATGGCTTATGGAGCTCACGATGACATGAGATTGTTGTGACTTCTAGGGGACTTCATATATGGTGGACTTAGAGGATCTGATGCATTGAGGAGCTGAGGTCAAAGACTTTGATGCAGGATGGGGTGCATACTTTCAAGTACATGGATGGGGATGGCTTGAAAGCGTGACTTGATGTGGAGGATCGATATGAGACACTTTGGAGTGATGGAGTTACGACGATGATGATGCCTTGGTGGCAACACTTGGGCATGGGTTAAGCCGAGACTCAACTACTTTGGACAACATGCTGTAGATGAGATGAGGGCTACTTCATGGACCTGAGCATGGCTTACACTTATGGATAGATTCTTGATCGAGTTCAGGATGTGACAGGGATGTTTTGAGAAACGACTGATGGTGGCATGAGGATGTTCACTCTCATGGTTTGAGCGTGATGGTTGGATTAGCTACCCAACTAGTTCAAACATGGGGTCTGGAAGTGTACAGAGATATGTTAGCATTGTGTTGGAGTATCATGGCAGCAGTTCACATGGGGGCGACACATGATGAGGTCGACACGATATGTTGGAGTGGGTATGTAGCTTGAGATGGAGGGGCCAGCCTTCCACGATAGAGAGCAGCATGTGGAGATTGTGACAGGGTTGTCGATGGTCATGGATTGAGATGATTTCCGATGTATGACGTACCGATGGATGTATACCTTGGTATGGTGATCTTGGTGATAGATGGTTGCCGGGATGAGATATTGTCGAGGATGACAATGACTTCCAGTGGGGGAGGATGTCAGGACCTGCGGTTCGTGTGACGGGTAGGGCGACTTCACCATGCGAAGTGCATGCGAAACATGAAATGAAATGAACGTTTGGCAAGTTTATAAGGTGTTGGGTGAGTTGAGGGGGCCGTCCCATGAGTTGGGCGGGCCGACCATCCTCCGGGGCAAGACAACACATTATGAATGAGTCGGCCGGGCGTTTGGTGTGGGTCGACCGAGTGACACAACCCGCCACCTGCCCGTATATATTGGAGGGCATTTGGAGGCAAACGACCATCAAGCATTTGATCAACAATGTGAACTCGTTTAGAAAAGTCGTTCGGACAGTCGTTCGAGAAAATCGTTCAGACGGTCATTCGAAAAACTCGTTCGGACAGTCGTTCAGGAAAGTCGTTAGGGAACTCGTTTGGACAGTTGTTCAGAAAACTCGTTCAGGCAGTCGTTCAGAAAAGTCGTTCAGGAAAGTCGTTCAGGCAGGTCGTTCGGACAGTCGTTCAGGCAGGTCGTTCGGACAGTTGTTCAGGCAGGTCGTTCAGGCAGGTCGTTCAGACAGTCTTTCGGGCAGGTCATTCAGGCAGGTCGTTCAGACAGTCATTTGGGCAGGTCATTCAGGCAGGTCGTTCGGACAGTCGTTTGGGCAGGTCGTTCAGGCAGGTCGTTCGAGCAGTCGTTCAGGTAGGTCGTTCGGGAGGTCATTCAGGCAGTCGTTCGGGAGGTTGTTCGAGCGACCCGGGTGAGGTCGTGTGGCGACCCGGGTGAGGTCATTCGGGTGACCCGGGCGAGGTCGTGTGGTGACCCGGGTGAGGTCGTTCGGGCGAACCGGGTGAAGTTGTGTGGCGACCCGGGTGAAGTCGTGCAGCGACTTGGGCGAAGTTGAACGAGTGAACATGTGGGCGTGCGGACGGGCGGCTGGGTGAGGGCGCGCTGTGCACGACGAACCGGTGAAGTGTTGAGATTGTGAACGAAGGTGTGTCTCGGTTGGAGGCGCCCATGTGTGGTGACTTGGAGGCGCGCCCGAGTTGGGCAAACAACATGATCATGCGACGAGGTGAACGAAGGGTTGGTGAGTCGTGCGGCGACTGTGCGGAGGTGCCGACGAGCTAGGAACCCGAGTTTGCCGATGTTGTATATTTGGCTAAGTGTAAATTTGGGGTTTCCCAAGATTTAACTTATGCATTGTAAAAACAAAAGATGATATAATATATTGTTGGGCAAACTCATATTGCAGGGAGTTGCCCCTCCCTTTATATTGTTGCATTTCTCTTATATAATGCTGTGGATAATGAATGTGTATGGGTGTTCATTGGTATAAAGGCACATAACATAATAATACTTGGCTGAGAATCACAAACTAAGTAGGAGAAAGTGAATTTAGGCATAGTCCATGTGCACGAGTATTGTTAAAAAGAAAGTGTTCGGTGGTGCCGCACCTCACCGGCACGGTTGAAAGACCACTGTAGGCTTGGGGGCGTGACACCAGGGACCTAGCTTACATCATGACAGGCTACACATGTGATTCATTAGTGCGAGAGAAAAATCATAGTGTATTCATATTCTAGGTATGAGGCCCATATAATTGCACAGAATTTGAGTAAACCTCTTGCTTCAATATAAATTCAATATAATACGAAGTCGCAAAATTGCAAACAATTTCAGTAGAAACCTTTCAGGAGTATAATATTAAGTGGGATTTACAAGAAACAAAAACTAGTAAGCCTACAAAGTTGTGCATAAATTGAGTGGAAAATAGTTATTTCAATATAATATTGAGTGGCATTCACAAGACATAGGCACAAGTAATTTGTATTCATATTCTCTAGCTACATTTTTATAAGGCGAAGAACTATATTAATTTGTTTATCTCACTTATAATGTGTATCATTCAATTTCATTGGAAATTGAAACAAATATAAGTTATGCGATCCAAAATATAACACAAATTAATTAAATTGTAACATGTGAAAGCTTGTAGAAATGTTTAAAATTAAATTTTTCTCTCTCAAATTTGATGAGATATTCAATGTAGTTAATTAAGAGAAAATAAGAGGTATGTTGTTGGACAACAGACAATCATATTGACTAGATCATGTACTAATATCATGTAAGACATTTTATGACTAATGTAAGAATGTTTAGTTTTTTCACATGGAAAAAATAAAAAATAAAAAGTTTCATTTAGTTTCAAGAATTATGTTTGCATTTTTTTACTACTAGAGAATTTAAAATGATGTTGTTTATTAATTAGGTGAACAAAGTATCACTATAATATCACCTCTAATAATTATAATATGTGTAATGATACATTCAAATAATTTAGCATTATATGAAACACATTTATTAATGTAGTTATGTTAGTTAACTAATATAAGTTAAAATTTGTAAGTATTGATAAGAGTAAATCATTAATATTATTATTCATAGTAATAATTAATGGTAGTTATCATCATGATAAAATTGAGATAGCCAAAAAAAATTATAGTGTAATTAGATTATGTTAGGAAAGTTATTTTAAATTTAAATTATTAGAATATATTAAAAAATATTTCTTTATAATCAAATAAATTTCTAATATAGTATTACAATATACTAAATAGAAATAAATATGTATTACAATAAATTACAAAGTAGATGAAGAAATTGAAAGTAGATGTTGAATCATATTAAATAATTTCTTAAATTAAAATTTTTTAATGTAGCTATAATTTTAATATGGTCAATAATAGAAATAATAAATTACAATTACTGTAAGAATAATAGAATCAGTTCCATGTGTTGATCTACCTTTTATTGTAAAATTATAAATGAGTAGTTGTTAGTGTTGACAACTAGCAAAAACACATTATTAAATGTGGTTGAGACACACAATAAGATACAACTTAATATATACTATATTATAGACTTATAATAATAATATTATAAGCTCACAAAAGATTAGAAATTGCAACATATTATTCATATTATAAACCGAAGGGGTTGTAAAGCACAACCAAATTAATAAATGTGGTTAATACACACTAGTAAGCTATACCAATAACATACATAAACATATTTGTAAATGTAGTTGAAATAACCTAATAGGCATTAACTGTATATATTTAACATCCATATTAATATTGATAATGATAGCTAGATATAAATAAAAGTAATATTATAAAAATAATAATTATATTATATTGTATTATTGAAAATAATTGCTATTATTATTATTATTTATTTTTAAAAATAATTGTTATTATTATTATTTATTTTTTAAACCCTATCATTATTATAAATCCAAGGTATTAATATTATTAACTCTTTGGATTATGAATTCTAGTGACTAATATTATAAATCCTAGAGATTTTTAAAACCAAACGATTATAAACACTAATGATTATATTGTTAATAAAAGGATCAATAGTATTAAACAAATTGATTGATACTATAAACCAAATGGATCAATAAACCGAAAAGATGAACAATATATACCCAAGGGATTATTCATAATAATTATATATATTATATATAAATTTAATATATAAATATTATATATAGAAATAAATATATTTATTGCTAAATAATAAAATTTAAAAACTAAATCTAGTTTGCATTTATGATTTATAACACATTAGTAAATTATTTTGATAAAGACTTAAATAAAAGTTAAAAAAATCTTTTGAGAATGCTATAAAATACTCAGGGTTTAGGGTTTATAAGGCTTTAGTAAATTATTATAATAAAAACTTAAATAGTTAAAAAACACTTTTTAAAATGTAATAAATTGCTTAGGTTTTAGTGTTAAGGGTTTATGTTTTTTAAGACTTTAATATGAATACAAAAAAATTAAATAAAATCATATTTTCTCCATTTCTACTTTTAATTTATCAATCATCTATTTAAACAAATTAGAAATCGGATATAATATATCAAGGAAGTAATTCACAATAAAGATAAAATCAGCAAACATTAGCCTTGAAGAGAAATGAATAAAATGAAACTGAAAAAAACATAATAATAAATTTAGTGGAAAGAAATAAAAAATAATGAATAAAACTAATAATAGAGAAACTATTTAATCCTCTACATACATACTCCATTTGTAAAAACAATTTAATAAAGTTAGGGAAGATATCTGCAATTCGGGCCATTGTACAAGTACCTATTGTAATATAGGAGGCCTAGATCATCTAAAGAGATCAACGAATTTAACTCTCAAGCCTTCGATTAATGTTGTTGTAACTCTCAACTCTTGAGGAATATTCCATCTCTGGACGAAATACATTACTTTATTGTTGATTTTATTCTCAACTCTCAAAAAATATTATATCGTTTGACCAAACAAACACAACTGCACAAAATGGACGAAAAATTAACCATGAAGGTTAGCTAGCTTCATCCTCATCCAAACACACACAGAATGCACGAAGAACGAACCGTGAGGGCTGGCTGGCTTCATCCCCATCCAAACGCACAGATGTATAGGCTCCATTGCCATTACAATAGATTCATGAACATCGAAACACACATATGCTTACGCGCTCAGGGCTTAAAGAATGCGCTGAACCCATACAATCAATTGTAGTGGTTGTATGAGCTCTGCACAAGATATTGTAATGGCTCTGTATGATATGCAAATGTTTTGAGAATCTTTTCCTTCTTCGCTTTGCTTTTCTCTTGAGGCTTTTAAATTTGTTATAACGACAACCTAATTAGCTTTTGCGCTTTTTTGTGATTAAATCATTTCTCTTTGTTCATATTGTGATTAGAATCTTTTGTTTTTGCTTTTTCATGAGCTTTTTAGCCTTATTATAACCACGGTCATTCGTTCCCATTTTTTCTTTTCTGTTTGATGTTTTTTTGTTTTTATTTTGCTTTCTTAATTTTGTGCTTAGAATCTTTCTCGTTGCTTTTTCTGAGCCTTTTTGCTTTAGTTCAACGAAGAGTTACTAATTTTCTAGTATTTTGTTTTATTGGAGGGTTGTTGTTTTATTGATCTGTTTTTTGTTTTATTTTTTTTTTTATTGGTTTTGTTTTTTGTTTTTATTTTCTTTTATATATAATATAATTAATATAATTTTATTTGTTAAATATATCTATAATTTATTTTTAATGTAGATATAAGGGATATAAATTTTATTTATTGATTAATCATTTTTACATTTTGTTTTTTATGTTATGTAAAAATTAAATTTTAATTTCAATTTGTGAAATATGAGGAAAATAAATAAAATATATTTTTCAAATATATAAAAAAAACTACAACTTACCATAAAAGTATTATTATTTTTTAACTAGCGTACTAATAGGCATCCCCTTAGTTTTAATTTTTATACCAATAGGCATCTCATTATTGGAATTGGCCATGTTAATCATTTTTTTAATTAATCATTTTCAGATTATAGTTTAAATTGAAAGATACCAACATATTTTCATCATCCCCACTACATCAGCGAATGGAATTGTAAATAAGGTGTTTAAACTTTGTTTAAAATAGATTTATACCAAATGATAATTAAAAATTTACCGTGGTTATGAAACTGCATTAAATCGTGTATACCTTAATAATGATTTTTAGTTTTTTTTTTTTTTTATTAAATATGATGTAGAATATGTGTGTGTGTGTGTGTGTGTGTGTGTGTGCGTGTGTGACACAATATTTTTTTCTTATCACATAGATTGTATTGGATGTCTAGTGATGGATGCCCATATTCCCAACACAATCAATTTTTCTTATCACATAGATTGTATTGGATGTCTAGTGATGGATGCCCATATTCCCAACAAAATCAATAAAGGTAATGTAAGGATTTGCATTGAAGTAATTATTATCTTGCCCATTTTCTAAATTATGAGAGTGTGACATGACATGTGGATGACTAGATCCATGTGCATTTTAAATAGGAGCAACTATTCTCTCTTTGTGTTTCATTAATTTTTTACATGATTGCCCATTCTCTTCCACAATCTTCATCAACTCCTAAGAATAATAGAAAAAATTGGTTAAATATAAAATTTAATAAAATTTAAAGTTTAGATAGGTTAAGTTAATTAGATTGGGTTTTAATATTTAAAGAAAATTTGGTTAATATATATTTTGAATCATTTTTTTACAATATTTTTTTTATCCTCTATCTTTAATTAAATTAAATACAAAATTTAATAAAATTAAAGTTTAGAAAAATTAAATTAATTAATTTAGATTTAGTAAAAAAATAACCATATAAATGAGTCAAATTTTTAATTATTCATCAATATTTCAAAATTCTTATAGTTTACCCAAAATTGATGAAACATTTTTTATTTAGTATTTATTATGGCTTGAGCTTGTGAATAATTAAAGATATTATGTTAATTTAGATATCACACAAACATTTCGCCAATTAACAAGTGTTCATCTTTTTTTTATTATTGAATATGTAAATTAAATGGAATGTTATTATTTTTTAACTTATATAGGTTTTATTAAAATTTAGTTTAAATATTAAAAATATATTTATACTAGTACTAATTTATGTATTTTTAATTACAAATACAAATATTAAAACTAAAATAAAGTTTAGATAAAGTTTACAAAACTATTATTTTTATTATTAATAAAATAAATTTAAAATCGTCTTAATAAAAGAGAGTTTAATATGCTTATGACCACATGTAACAATGCTCTTATGTTCTTCCAAATGGTTTTCGTTGAAGTTTGTTATGAGAGTTTACCTAATGTAGACTACAACTCTTTCTGCAAAATTGTAATGCAATAGAATTGCAATGTAGTACAATTGTTAAAGAATAGCTCAAATAGTGAAGCAATGAGTCTGAAATCTAGGTTTTGAGTTTTTGATTGAGGTAAAGTTTCCTATGAGAATTTAGCCAACATATGCTACAACTCTTCTTGAAAAATTGTAATGTAATAGAATTGCAATGCAATCCACTTGTTAAATAATAACTAACATAGTGCATGTTTGAGTTTCAAATTAAGGTTTTGAGTTTTGAATTAAGGTTTAATTAAAAATAGTGAAATTAGTTTCAAATTTAGGTTTTGAGTTTTAAATTAAGATTTAATTAAAACTAACCAAGGTACATACTTATCTTATAAAGATGAAAGTAAACAACTCTTTGCTGTGAGTGATTGATTTTTATTTTATAAAGAAGGTTCGGTTTCTTTGAATAACCCAATAATAATACATTGATAATTTTTATCTTAAAAATACAAATATTAAAAAATATAATTAATTAAAATAATAAGTATTAAGATTCTATATTTTTAAATAAAAATATAACCAATATAAACATTAATTTTCCACCATATAATATTAACTAATATATGAATCACACCTCAATAAATCTATTATTTAGTAAAATTAAACTTAATAAAATATGTTTATAATTATACTCTATAATTTAGGTTTATCGAACTGATTAAATATATTATTATCTATAATACAATATTACACATATATTAATATATAAAAAAGTATAAATTATTTAGAAATACTTTCTAATATTAATAACAATTTAATCTAATATAATATTAACCCATTCACCATAAAAAGTTAATTAATAACATTTATTTATTATCATTAATATTCATAAATAATGTTCATAATAGTTACATGTTAGACACTAATAATAATAAATAAATATAATATTGACGATAGAAATATTAATATTAATGCTATTAATAATAAGGTTAATATATTCTTAATAATTTCATATAATAATTATTATGTAATAATATTCTTAAATGTAATAATTTGATATATTATGTAATAATTTGATATATTTGGATAACACAATAATTAATGGTTAACTTTAATTAATTATAATTCATCATTTTCAATCTTATTAAGCACTAACAATTATAGTAGGTCATAATTGATCATTTATTAATGTATTAAGCCACATGAAGTATTAATAGTTTGATTATTAACTAATATATAAAGCCATAATTTATGAATATCAATACTATTTATTATTTATTAATATTATTGTGTTAAAGCACTAATATAATATAAGTAATATAAATAACAACATATAATTTTTTTATATTAGTAACTATCATATATATTAATATTAATGTTAATATATTCCCCGGCTGCGGGTGATTAATAGGCGATTTAATGCAGGGGCAGCCTCATTACTGGGCAAGTGGCCGCCCAAATCTGCCAGATGGCTAGAAGATCCTAGAACTTGCTTCCTCCATCCGGCCATTATCAATGCGGCCCTTAATTCGCGTGGGCAACTTGCTATCTGCAGCTCTATATCAGTCATTCACCTCGGCCCACTGGTGCACTGTGCGCAGTTGGATTGCATTGGGATGTTAAGCATCTGGAATGTTGTTCCTGGGGTCTTTAAGAGCCAGCCTCCGCTGGGTAGGCAGCCTCTGTGGTCTGTGCATTGTTTTCTCTAGTCGTGGATGATTTTCTCCTGTGCAACCAAGCTGACGATTGAGCCGTGGTTGCAATTGCCAAGATTCAGACCTCGGCCCTTTGCTCAGAAGGCCTTGGTCTTTACCTTGGGGCACCCGGGCTTTCTCGTCTACCCACTTCAGTTTGCTCTGGTCTCTGTTTGCAATACGCCATTCGGTGCTCAGGGAGATCCTCTGCTTCAGTTCAGGGTGGTAAGTTTCTTCCCACTCATTTGCGTTATTTCAAAGGTTTATTTACTACCTTGTAAGCTACTGCTCACTAATCCGCCCCTGGAGAAGGACAACTGGTCCACAGCGCTCTGTGGCGAGGGGCAAATTAGTTTTCTGGGTAGCATTGTGTGCAACTTTGCTTCAGGATGCCGCGTGAACGGCAACGCCTCATCAGTCGATGGGGTGGGTCCAGGGGAGGCGCAAGAGGAAGAGCTTCCCCTTAGCGATCCTCATCTTCATTTGACTCCCCCTCTGAAGAATTCAGCTCCCATGGAGCTAGGCGGGGCCGCAGTAGAGGAAGAGGGCGGGGACGGGTAGCTGCATGCTTGCATGGTTCTCACCCCTCTACCCGCTTCCGGTTCCCATGCTCCTTGGACAATGCCACTTACTATGTATCAGTGCGGATTGAGAAATGTGAACATGCAGCCTCTCCAGAGGTCCCGGCGGAGCCACGACCACCTTCTCCTGTTCAGTGTCCAAGACTGCAGCCTGCGGAAGCCTCGAGTGTGGTGGCAGGAACAATGGTGGGAACAAGCGAGCCAGCAAGGAATGATTCCCCTTATAAAGATTCGAGTGCGTCCGATCAGTTTGGTTGCCAAGTGGTGGAGGAGCAACCATCCACCTCCGTGGATGCTTAAGCTAGTCGCTTGGCTGTTTTGGAGACCGCTCTCACAGTTTCAGGATGTCGACACGGTTGTCATAGTGCGCAATGTTTGTTATGAGTCAGTCCTGTTCTTTTTGGGTCGATTCACGTCGAAGTATGTATGTAGTTACGTTTGCTGGTACTTCAATGTCTGTAAGTTTCCCCTCGCCTCGGCAGGGATTGGGAGTTTTTGGCATATGTCTAGCTTTCCATGGGTTCCAGTTTGTGTTCAGTGGACACTCTCATAGTCCTTCAGTCTCTCAGGTTTTTTCAGTCATGGTCGGTACTATTGTTCAGCTGTAACCATCTCAACATGGCAGATGTAAACTTTTTGTACTCCTTTTTTGTATAATAATAGAAGTAGCATAAATTACACAAAAAAATATTAATGTTAATATATTAATACTAGTTTAATATCTATTAATATTATTGTTAATATATTAATATTAGTATTATCATTAATGTTAATATTACTATTAACATTGATATTAATATGTGCCTCTTACTCTAAAATATGTGTTACAATTTAAATAGCCATGCCCATTAAAACGTGTGTCTTACAATTCAGTTAAATTTTTGAGGCCATAGCTATACCACACCCTAAAAATTATTTAGGTTTAAATTTTAGTGTTAATATAATATGACATACTTTCGATGTTTATGTCATCTAATAAAACCTTGTATATATATTGCGAACTTTTGCAGCACCCTAAAATGGTTACTATGTACATATATTATTGATATATTCTAGAACAATTGTTGGAGCTTTAGAGGAGTAACTGCAACATGTAGCCGCCACGTCTTTTCTTTGAAGTAAGCTATCATTGCCCAAGAAAATTTATTTCCATTTTGTATGTAAGCATATTTCAATTCTTTGACATTAATGACATGAAGTTTTATTTTTTCTTCAACTCTATGTTTATGTTCCTATTTTTATTTTGTTGCATTCTTGCATAAGTCTGGATCATCATAGACTGCATTAGGAGTAAAACCACTCCTCCCTAGGATCACTACAAGAACATGTCATAGTATAAGATGTTAATGGTTGTATTGAGGGATTCTTTCTTGGAGAGTGCAATACTTGGAGTTTTTTTTGAATTAGGACATGATGAGGAGAATTAAATCTTGGATCCTCTTTTAGAGCACAAAACCATTCCACGAGGAGTGCTTGAAATGTGGATCCTTAGCTTAAAG
>APFE030190632.1:11023-70062 GCA_000404065.3 Pinus taeda
GGTGATATTTCTCTTTTTCCATGTCATTTTATTTATCTAATAAAGAAACACGTCTTGTTCCCGAAACACTCTTTCCTTTGTGTTAATGATATTTATATGTGAAGTTCATACTTGAATAGATGTTTATAAGTTTGTAACTAACTCATCTCTCATATAACATAAAGATCATTTTTTATGTAAAATCTCGTCCATATACTGTTGTAGTTCATGGAATTGTGGTTTTTACAGGACAAAGGAGCGGAAGGGACGTGAAGAAGGGTTTGCACCCTTGAGCAACTACCCAAACGTAGGACCTTAGGTATGCCCCTCTCACCCTAGAAGTAGTTTTTATAGCATAAACGGTTGTGTGTGTGTGTGTTTCTTAACTTAGATAACTTTCAGTCTGCTAAGGTTCCACCCAAGAACCTTAGGGGATAATATCCCGCAACAGATAGAATTATGGATCCTCCAAAAACTCTAAATTACTCATACAATGTCTACGAAAATATAGTGAAACAAGCTCTAAAACTTTTATATGAAGTTCACCACTATTTTGGCCTCATAAAAAATTAGTTATAGCAAAAATTCCATGATGACCTATTTGAAGAAGCGAAACCATAGAATCCAAAGCTCTGATAGCAAATGTTATGCAACCAACACACAAAAAGATAGATCAGCGACTTAAAAATTATCTTGTTCAAAGTGAAAGCCTCCTTTACATTAAATAAATAAAAAATTATTGGATGATACAAATGAAAATACCTCCTTTGTATATATAAGAGTCTAAGGGTTCACAATATAATCAGAGGCTACAAAATAGTAATAATGTAAGGGCACAATAATAAAAGTAGTGGGCTTCTATGGGGAAAACAATAACAATATGTGGGATACACGGGCACATAAATAACAATAAGGGGGGATACACTAGTATTATAGACCTAAAAATCTATGTCTATACTCGAAGAAGAAGGCAATTACACATCCTAACCTTCATCTAAGGTGGTTTTGACCTATGCAGAAGGAGCATCATCATATATCTTTCCTTTCTCAAGATTTTTATATATGCAGTCCCTTTTGTAGTGGTCTTATTTTCAACATTTGCAACATTTCTTTAGAAAAGTTCTTCGATATTTAGATCTCCAACTTAAGGACCTATTTTTGTTTTTGTTTTGTGACCGTCCTCTCATAGACAAGGCATCTCCATTCTGGCTCTCCATATTTTTCTTTCTCATCTCCTCGAACAACAGGAATGAGAATATTTCATCAAAGTTGAAGGTTTTTGTATTACTACCTATTGTAACAACAAGACTCTCCCACAACTTTGGTAGAGAACACAACAAACTGATTTTCTTATCTTCATTTGAAATTTTAATATCAACAGATAACAACTGTATTGCCACGGTATTGAAAGAATTTACATGCTCTATCACTGAGTCCATCCTTCACGCTCAGGTTATACAACTTTTTCCATAGAAACAATTTGTTCGCTAGATATTTCGATTGATAAAAAGTCCCTAAATTGCCCAACAATCCTTCATCATAGCTTCCCCTAATACATTAAACAATAATGAATCTTAGAGACACGATTGTCTTATGGTCTTTGCCTTTTGATCTAAATTTTCCCAACTTTATGTTGAAATTATTGTTTGTGTCCTACCTAGATCTATAATGATCCACTGATCTATGCCCACCAATAGATCCTCCGTGTTGAGCTTCCATACCTCAAAACTTTGTCCATTTAATTAATATATATCTATCTTTCCACTATGTACCATGTTATTTCAAGGCAAGAACTGATCCCACATATATCCCACATTAACAACTTTTACCTCAAGCCCAACAAAAAACCCCTTAGTAGAAAAGGCGTCCACTTGAAGTTCAAACAAATCTAATACCAAATGTAGGTTTTAACCTTGTACAAAAATCACCTAGAAATGAATTCTTAAAACATAAAAACATACAATGGTCATAAAATAAAAGAAATATACACATATATTTTCCCTTACATACTAAAACCAGGAATACCATATTGATATTTCATTATATTCCTTTCAATATTACAATAGATATATATATATATGTCGAAGCATTCATAAGCTCCAAGCCACTAACCCTCGATTAGAACGCAATTGTAGTTCCCTTAACTAGATCTATAAATACCCTGGGAAAAAACCATTTTCCAAAATCCATGTTTGAAAACCATGTGAAAAACCATGGGTAGGTATTCCCACCATCTTTGGGTCCGACTGCCATCCTTGAGCCCCCACAACTATTATTGGTTTTGCATGAAATATTTTTTTTTTGTGATGTTGCCTTAGACCCCATGATGCAAGGAAAGAATATAGCACACATTCAACAAGGATGTAAGAGAATTATCACACCTCGAGTTGTAGTAGTAGAACCAAGAGCTATTCAATGACATGTCATATTTGAAATTGTCTTTATTTATATTAGTCTTTCAAAAGTTGTCAAATTTCTGCTTTTTGAGAAATTTTTACATGTAAATAATTCAAGGACTCATTAAGCAAAATTCAATGATAGTAGTTAGGAGTTTGATAGTTACTTGATAACTGAAAGAAAAAAATTTGATATTTTATTTAAAGAGAAAAGAATCACATGAAAAGGCTTTGGTTATTTTCCTAAATTTTCTCCATGGTTGTAATGTTTGATCTTCCTTCTAGACTAATAAAAAATATGGAATGTTGATTCTAGACTATTTGATGTGTTATAGTATGTTATGTTTTTCCCTTGTTGTGTTTATCATATGAAGTTAATGTATAATGAAACAGTTTTCTCTTAACATAAGTGTATATTATTGATGTTACAATTTGTGACTAAAAGAACATGTTTCTTATTTTAAGAGGCCTTAAAATGTTCTTGATTATCTTCATTGTAGTCATTGCCTCTTGTTTTCTCTATTACATTCACTAATTCTCACTCAGGCATTGGATTGCTTTAGCAAATGTAAACACCCTACTCTTCTTCCTTATTATTCATGTTATCTTAACCATCTAAAGTATGTAACCATCACGAGAAAGGCCAATCTGTTGGGTCTTTACTTTTATTCAATATTAAGTTATCATTACATAAAATGTTATTTGTCTCCATGAATTAATCTCAAAAGCCATTCATTAGTTTCTTCGATTTCCTAGGCATTGGTTCTTTTAGCCAAGAACTATCCCCAGGGAACGATACTTTCTAAGCATTTGAGGGCCCACTTTTCCAAGAATCTAGACTCTTTTCCTTATTTTCTTATAACTATAGATTAATCACTTTCATAGATTATATTTACATCCTTTAATAGATAAAAAAAATATTCTTTCATAACAATAGATTTCAAATTATTTCGAGATTAAATTTGCAAGATTTCATAGATAAAATTTAGTTGCTTTTCTAGATTAAAGCTTTCCATGCATTCATAGGGAGAATATCAAGTTCTTTCATAGATTAAGATTCAGTGCTTTCATAGATTAAGTTTACATGATTTCATGAAATTTTTTACCTAGTTTCCTAGATTAGATTTCTAATGCTTTCCTAGATTAAAATTTCAATTTCTTTCCTAGATTACATTTCCCCCACTTTTCTAGAATAAAATTTCCTTTCCTTTCAATTTACTTTATTTCATAGAATAGAATTTTTTTTCCATGTCAATTTACACTTGATACAGTTATAAATTGAATACCTTCATATATTTTGTTTTGCACATCATAATTTTACAATCTTGGATTGATAATTTAATGTAATGGAATTTGAAGGTTAATTAAATTGACTGACATAGATAATAGGAAGGCAAGACCCTTTGGGAAGAGAAGGGTTGGCAATAACATAATAAGAAGAAGTAGAACAAAATGTAAATGGAGAAGGAAGATATTGTGATTTTTCCGAGAATGAAGGGATGCAAAAGAAATATAGATAAGCAAAGTATGGAAAGGGAAAGTTTTTCTTCCCCTTCATTTTAGTTGTTTGTCAAGCCTTGAATGTAGAATATTAGTGTGAATAGAGTGGACCTGTGGAGCACAACAAAAGGAAGCTATGGAAATTATGGACCAAGTTGCTAATCCCTATGCTCTATGAACCCTAGGAATTATTCCCTTGGTTTTGTGTTTTAGGCCACTAGATTAGGTGTCTAGGCCTAAGTGGTTTGTGGGAAGTTCAATGGATAACGGAATCACTTTGGTTCTTGTTGTATGCATGTTAAAGCACTCGGACAATAACCCATGACCCATTGTGGTGCTTGTTGAAAGAGATGGTAAAAAATTTATGTAGTGCACTACAGGCCCCTACAGTCCTACTGTGAAAATAGAACTATGAAACCACCTAAAAATAGGATTTAGTCTCCTATAAGTAAGAAAGATCCCATATAGAACTTGGGTGATTCTCTATGATTGAATAAAAAATGTAAGTGAGTCATTATGTTTCCTACTACTAGAGATCAGTTTTAAACCACCATGATAGTGAACTCCACCTCATGGATTTCTACCAAGATTTGGTGTGAATTTCCTTTACAAAATCATCCCCTCAAAAATTGGATTTGATGCAAGGGTGGTTAACTACAAGAAATGTTGTTGTGTAGCTAGCAAATGGTTTGGTGGAGAGTGAATTCCCTCCTTTAGTTACCAACCATTGTAATATATCTCTATAAGTATAAAGGTTATACATCTTTGGATCATTGGTTGTGACAACCCTATTATGTTAATGATTATGTATGGTCATAAATATTTATGATTGACATAACTCGCTCTCATATTCAATGTTAGCCACATTTCATGTTTATGATTATAATGTATGGTTTCACTCTGTAGTATGTTTCCATATCCTTGATTTGGAGATTATTTTATATTTTATGAGTTGAATAAATGTACTTGAACTGAGCCAGAACATACTTAATTCAGAAACAGGGTGACAGATTGTGAGTTTAAGGATTGTTATGGTGTCGCTATGATAAATCGATATAATGGTTGAATTTTCTAATATCTTTAAATGGTATGCATTCCTATAGATCCCATGATTTATTGATTCATCTCTCGTTGTAGAATTTCAATAAGGCTAGTCTAATAAATGAGGTTGGGTAGTCCCATATGTTTTCATTAAATAATGTTTATTTTAAGTAAATTGACTTTCATGGCATGTTATTATCTCTCAGTGGATTTGTTGTGTTTTTGGCCTTACTAGTGACCAAATTTGTATTTTTTTCATGGCATGGTACTTTGAGGGTTGATTTTGAGGGCCTAATCCATGTCTACTAGGAATTTTGTCATTTTGGCTCTTTCCCTTCTCCATCAAAACTTTTATTTTGCTTAGTACATCAATAGTATATAGATATCCAAAGGTTTAATGATGATGGGAGGTGGTTTTTCTGGAATCAGCCTGGATTCCTTCAAGGCTAAATTTCCCCATTTTGGATGTGGTTACATTTAAGAGTGTGGGAGGTTTGGGGGTGTCGAGAGTCACACACTTATTTAAAAACTAGATGATGCTAAGAATGGGTAATAAATTCCTTAACCTCCAGATGGGGCTCACAGAACATAAATTGTTGGCATTGTTGTCATTAATGGAAAAATAACAACAGGAGAAACAAGTTGTGCTTCATATGCTTAATGACAGTAGGAGAAGCAACGCATGCTTGGTATGCTTGATGATAACAACAGCAACAAGATATGAAGGCAATGGAAAAGGAACAAAAAATTAGCAACAAGAAGAGAATAAAGATATTGCATTGGAGACTGAATGCTTCTCTTGGATATGTGATATTGATACTTGCATATGTGATGGTGATTTGTACATTGTGGTGTAAGGTTTCTTGTATATTGTAGGTGTTATTAGTGAAGGAGTTGAGCTTGTGTTGATACTTTTATGTTTGTGATGCTTAATAGAAGTGTGAGGAGGTATGATATGAAAGATAGAACAAATGTATGCAATGGTATGAGCTATATGAATGAATATGTTGCTACATTGACGTATATTTGTGTTGATGGGTTGATGTTTTTTTTTTTATGGATTTAATATGTCATGTCGAGTTATTGTAATGCAAGGAAAAGGCATGAAGGATTTGTGGTACATCTGTTGAATTTCTTACATCGTGTTGCTTAGATTGCTATGTTGAATAAATTGTTGTGATGCAAAGAAAAAGTGAAAGGCAATGCAAAGGTCTAAAACAAAGGAAAAGGAGAAGAAAATGTTATGTTGCACGTATGAAGATTCATTTGAAGGATTATTTGTAAATTTTGTAAAGGCTTATAGTAATGCATGTTATTTGATTTTTTTGAAATTTATTTTATTTTAATATTCAAACTCTCAAAAGGTGTGAAAAAAATGAGGGTAATGAAAAGAGACAAGTATTTTCACTTCATATTCATGTTTGGAATACCAAGAGACATCAAAGTTTGTTTATAAAAATGTGTGAGGTTGAAATCATGTATGGTTAGAGAGTTAGAGAAAGTGAGAGATGTTTGACTTATTTTTCATTAGCTACTTGGCACATATGAAGCTAATGTGAAGAAGATTTGAAGAGGAGAAGAGGAAGAGATACAGATGAAGGTATGTGGATTTCAAGACAATGTAACCAAACATGTTGTTTACTATATGTATCAATGGATTTTACTCCCCTTCAATTTGTAGCTTGATAAAGAACCGATTGTAGCTTGTTGAGGTAGGAGCCTCCTATGGGTTGTAGCCTACATAAAACTTATGGGAGTTGGAGCTTCTTTACATGTTGTATCTTTCAGAAAAATTAAAGTAGCAACTTCTTGTAGGTTGGAGCCTACAAAAAATTAGATGTAATAAGGGAGTAGGAGCGTTCCTTTGAATAACAGTAATAATGAAGTTGTGGTTTTCTCCCTTTATGGGTTTCCACTTATATCTGTTGTCCATATGTGTGCTATAATGTGATCATGTGATGTTTTGGTTTAGATAATACTTATTGTTCTCTTATGAAATGTGTCATTTATAATTTGTTAATATAATCATTTAACAATTTAGTTAGTCATTGAAAAGAAAAGGAATTTATTTCCATGAATGTAAAAAACTAGTTCACCCCCCTTCTCAATTTAGTCAAGTTTCCATCAATTGGTATCAGAGGAAGGTTCCTTCTATGACAACCTAACATATAGAAGGTAAACATTGTTGAGTCATGGACTATTGGAGTGTGCATGTGCTTAGAATTATTATAGCATCATTTATCACCATTATATACTTGATGCTCTGAGTCATGGCCTCGGGCAACCGTTTCGCTTCTGACTTGGTCCATTTATTAAAAAAAAAAAAGATAAAATCCCTATTTTATGGGAGAGTTTATGGGTTAAATGGAAGCCTACCTAGAAGAGTCCGTGGCCTAACTGTATCACAACTGAAAAAAATAAAAAATTGGGGTGATATAAATAAACCTCATGGAAAGGCATAAATGAGAGAAAGATATGATATTGATATTATATCTAATTAGTCCCTGATCAATTCTGATTTATCCATGTGCCTCTTACACTCCCAAATATAGGAAGCCCTCGTTTCCTCATAGAGATCTCCATATTTTTAACATGGAATCCATGTGTATGCATTTGAAAGAGGATTGCTGAGGCTTAGGCTAGACGGATCTAGAGGAAGGTTTCACTTGGAGTTGTGGTCGAATCAAGTTGTATTCTTCCACATTTTTTGTAGTCATCAATAAAGAAGCATTGTCTTGTTCTTGATGTTATGACATTTATGCGTTAACTCATGTTATGATCTAATTATGTATGATTTCATGTTTTATATCTATATGATTATATGATTTAACATTTATATCTTGAATATGCTTTTAGCTACTACTAGTGTATATGCTTTTTCTGGAATGAGTTGCAAATTTTGACACATTGGAAGAAGCAAAGGTTTTGGACCCTATGGAAACATCTGTAGGACCTGTATGTACTATCTCTTTGTCCTACTTTAGTATTTTAAGCATTATGACTGCTTGTTTGCTTGCTTCTTGTTTGTGTATGCCCCTCAATCTATTGGTGTTTCAACCTAGACCCTAGGGTGTGATATTCCCATAACAGAATTGGCAAATCCACTGGGCAATACAATCTTGGATTTCCTTGTTTTGGTTGTTTCTCTTGATCTGAGTATTCTTGTTTGGTTTATTGTTTTTTCTAGTATCTTTGACATGTCTACAATCTAGGCAAGAAGCTTGATATTCTAGATCATAATTAATTTTTTATTTTTCTTTTCTGACTTTTTTATAGGTGAGTTTTATCTCACACAATCACGCATACATGTGTTTTTTTCCAAAGAAACACATCGGTTTCATTGAGTACAGTCACATATAAACACGAGTTTGTCATTGAATAGTCGTGTATGCTTGGTTTTGAATGAATTTTTCAAATGATGAGTCCAGTAAAGGATTTTTCCTGATTTTTATTGCTTTTGTTTAGTTATTGATTATTTGGGAGAGTCTTGTTTCTTGTATGTTTTCAGTTTCCTATCTCTCTTTGTGGAAACACCTAGTCAAAATAGCGTTTTCATTTTGGTGAACTGTTAGTTTCTGTGTTTGGGTTCAAGGCTTCTCAATGATGTTCTTGGTTGTTCTAACCTTTTGGAATAGGGAATTGGTCTCAGATCACTTATAATCCATCGTTTACATCGCTTTTCCTTGCCTTCTTGAAACTTGACATATTGAGTTTTTCTTGGTTTTTGAGAAAATCCTTCTCACAATCTTGAAAATTTTTCTTAGTCTTCTTGAAATATTTCTTATTTCCTTGAGATTTTATGCTACTATACAGATCAATTTGTTTGAGTTTGTAGCCTCTCTTCAGTTTAGGTCTTATCATGCTTATGATTCCTATGGCTTCTGAAATTTCAGGTCCTTTATATTTTAATTTGATCTTCAAGTCTTTAGTAGCTCTTTTTTCTCAAGAACTCTTCATGTCCTTAAAAAGAAAAAGGATAAAAGCGTATTTTTGTTGCATTTCTTTTTCTTTTTTTGGTTTTGTGTTTGCTCTCATCGTCCTTTTTGAGCAAGTTTGAAGCCTTTTCATTCGGTTGAATTCACTTGATTTTGGGGAAAAGTTTGTGATTAATTTTTTTCTCCCTTTTTGTCAAGTTTTGGCCTCTTGATCTCTTTGAGAAACACATTTTCTTGATTTAAGAGTAATCCTTAGAATCTTGCATTAATATTTTTTAGTTTTCATTAGGTTAGTTGCACTGTAAGCCTTTTTATTCTTTTTCTAGACTTTGAGTGTGTGAGCGTGTGTTTTGAAAAAGAAAAAAGAGAAAATTCGTTCATAGTTTGTTCATAGAACCTTGTAGAAATATCTTTCAACAAAGAAATTTCAGGTTTTCTTTCCATTTATTTTTGTGTCCATAGCATCGTAATTTGCGCCTCAATTTTACCCTTGACTTAAAGAACAAGCATTAAAATCAAGAGCTAAAATTAAAATGAACTGGAATATTTTGATTTGTCATAGTTACACCAACTAGTCTAGGTCATATTAGGGCCTCAGAATAGGTGTGTGGAGAGTTAAAACTCCAAGGTCACTTTGAATTTAAAAATAGAAGTTGATTAAAAGAGTGAAACCCAGTGTCGTGAAAGTTGTCCGCGAAAGCTCTTATCTTCTGGGAGTTAAGCATGAGGGTGAGTGAAGGAATGGAAGAGAGATACCCCCTCTCCTACTTGTTATATCCCAGCTAAAGACTGTGTCGACCTGCTTCTGATATGAACTGATGACCTTAGTTTCCATTCCTAGGAACCACATAGGTGGTTGTGGGTAGGAATACTAGTGGTACCTGAGGTAGATGTTGTATCTCTCTCATTAGTACTTCTGGAGGGTGCCATTACGAAGCTTGATTACTCGCACCGATAGAGTCTTTTGACTGGGAGTCAACATAGATATTTATGTTACTTTCATTGGTAGGCTTGCACCGTAATTATCACAAACTATATCTGGAAGGTCCTTTACTTCACTTTCTTGTATTTTTGTGTCCTATCCTAATAACCTAGAGCCGAAATACCTAAAAGGAGTTTGATTAATTGTATCTTTCAGGACATTTTAGTGAGTGCTCTTTTCTCCTTGATTTCCATAACTTTATAAGTTTATGAGTCTTTACAAGTTCTCTTAATAATTAAAAGTGGTTGATCGACCAGTTTGTCGGTTCAGGAGGCTTTGTAGGCTCTCACCTACCAGTGATGCGACTTCTTATAGAAGGTGTAGGAGCAATTATACTGATGATTTTCAATTAGTAGTAGTGAATGCATCAGAGATTGATCCTCTCCTTTCGGTTAAAGTTTAATAGGGTGAGCCTAGTGGATGTTGTGATTTGGATAGGGACACTCTAGTCCTTTCTAGATTTCTCTTCCAGTCGGAAGATGATGTTGAGGTTGAAGAGATTCCTGACTCCCCTGTGACTCCTTCTCCCCTATGACTCCTTCTTCACCTATTCCTCCCAATTATCCAGACATTCTATTATACATTGGGACCTCAAATCAGAGGTTGGCAAGCCCTTTTTTTCTCATCCTTTTTCTTCGATGGCCACTGTTGGGAGCACGAATCCAACAATGAGGTCTACTAGTGAGAATACTCCTATTTTAGTTCAAGGAGGAGGTGTTATTTATATATCTACTATCACTCCTAGTACTACAGTATTTGGCTCTACATCATTTCCATCTTTGAGTGGGGGCACCCATGTTTTTCTTCTCACACTGGTTCCTTCCCCTTTGGGATGCCTTCTATTGCAATTCCCTCGATTAACATCTTATTTGTTGTTTCCACAAATATGACTTATATGGCTAGTGGTTCAGCCTCTTTCTAGGGTTTTCCTTTGGAAGTGGTCATATACATCATTTTAACCCTTCTTTAGGATCTCTTCCTTTCTTTGCTCAAGGTAAAAGTTATAATCCTTTTGCAGGATGGACTAGCCCTTCTTTTAGTGGTTTAGGAGTCGGGAATCAATTTTCTTTTAGTCAGTAGGAGAACATGCCTTACTCCTTCATAAGTTCCTTTTAGGGTTATTCTCCCTTTGACAATACGTGCAACCCTTACTAAGGGATCTCCTCTCCTCTTAATACTTCACTCGGGGGAAATATCCTTGGTTATGGTAACCTTTCGATAGGAAGTGGTAAAGCTCCAAAGTTTTTTGGATCATAAGGTTTTCCTTACGGTTGAATTTATTCTATGAACAATAATTGGCAACTTGGTGCCTCTACAAATCTAGGATATTATTTTTTAAATGTTGGGAATCCTACACATGGTGGGTGGAGATATCAAGCTCCTCACACATACCATTCCTGGAAACCCTAGTTTTTCCTAAATTTTCCAGATCTCTCAAAATTTAAAAATAATCCAATCCGATATAATACGGCTTGGCCTTTGGTTCGCGCCAAAATTCCATCAGATATTCCAAAATTTGAAGGAAATTCTGGGGAGGATCTGATAGACCATATAACAACATTCCATTTATGGTGTTCATGTAACTCCCGAATTCACGATTTAATCAGGTTGAGATTGTTTGAACACACGTTAACTGGAAATGATGTCAAATGGTATATAGAGCTTAGTGGGTGTACCTTTTCTTCATTTGGTGAATTGGATATTATGGTTTTGAACCATTTTTGGTTGATTATTGATATGAAAATGGAACTGAGCTATTAGCTAGTTTCGAACAAGATACAACAACTCATATTTCTGACCATATTCAAGAATGGAGGAGAAGGAAGAGGCTCATCAAAGACTATATTCCTAATTAATTCCTTCTCGAATGGTTTTTAAAATATTTACAGCCAAAAATTTCTAAGGATGTATTGCTCTTCGGGGTGTCCACCGAAGAGTAGATTATCTTTAGAGCCCAATAGTTGGAACTTATATATTCTCAGTCTGGGATTCTTGAAAATATTTTTCTTGATGCTCCTTGACCCAAGATCGATTTATCCAAACCAAAGCTAGGTCCCCATGCTAACAAGATATTCAAATCGATCAATAACATCACGACTAATTTGTTAAGTCAATTACAACAGTTGTCTCTACAAACTTCTTCTTCGATTTAGGCATCACTATTAGTGCCTATGCCTTCTCAACTGACAACTATTAATTCTTTCCAAACTTCTAACCCCAAAGGAAATCAACAATCTAATGGGAATAAAGAGGGATGTGGTAAGAAGAAAGATAATGATGGAGCGGGTAATGCGAACAAATCCAATAATAATATTGGGGAGGGTGAAAAGGTGTCTAAAAATAAAGTTAAGTTTCCTTTCAAATTGTGTGATGGAGACCATTTAACTCATATTTTCCCTAAGATTTAGGATGCTCAACACTTGTTAGTGTGGCAGGGTTCTTGTATCTCCTAGATAGTTCTCACTTACCCTTTTTCCCAACAGTAGCACATCTTTACTGGCACAAATGCTAATACTAGAACCCCTGGATAGGGCAACAAGGAAGGTGAAAATACATAGAATGTATACATGATGAGTCCTCATGTTCATGTTTCTACAAGATCATATGATTATGGTGAACCAAAATCCTTTAAGTCTAAGGCCACTCCAATGTTCCAGAGCCACTCCATATTGTGAGGCCCACAGTTGAGCCTATACCTTGGATGTTGAAAGGCTTTGCAAAACATTCTACGATTAACCCTAATGCCAATGCTGCCAAGAACGACTCCTTTGTTGAATATCTAGCTCAAAGTCCTTATGTGATGTCCGCGTTAGAGGTACTCTATTCGTGTCCATCACAAAAGAGTGTGTTACTCAATGCGATCAGCACAATAGATCCGAAAAGATCTCTTATTGTTGCATTTGACATGTCAAACATTAATAAGAGACTAGCTCATCACACGGCTTTCCAAATTAAATCTACATATTGAAATATCAATATCTTTCAAACTATAGTTGATGAGGGAGCTTCCCCATGTGTCATGTGTAATGCATGTTGGAAATTTATCAGATCTCCTCAAGTTGTTCCTTCACCTACTCTCTTGAATGCATTTGATGGTCATTCTCATAGGCTGCATGGAATTATTCTAGCCTTTCCCATCTATGCTGGGGGTAAGGTGGTTAATATCAAGGTGGAGATAGTCGATACGAATTTGAATTATAAAATTCTATTGGGAAAAAAATGGATTTATGAAATGGATGCCATTGTATCATCCTTATTTTATATCCTATGCTTCCCCATGAAGGGATAATTGTTACTGTTGATAATATGGAATATTCTCCAAAAGAATTGATCCAGGTAGATATTGGTGGCCACCTACCAAGTCCACTTGGACCCCCACATTTTTTTTTCCAGCTTTTCATTTTCCTTAATTGTAGCACAATTTAATATTTTTAGCAGTTTTTTGGGTCCTGAACTTTTAGAGCCGTTTTGAGGCCCTAAATGACGTTTTTTGGGAAAACTCGGAGGAACATGGGTCCATGGACAGATGTTGCTCTTCCCAAAGTTGTATTTCTCGGATAGATCTTTCTAATGAGCTATTGTACATGTCAAATGGAGATTGTATGCCAAAGTTACGACCCCAAGAAATTGATGTACCAATTTACCCAAACGAGGCCCACAGTTTGGCATTTCATCTTCTAGGATTAGGTTTTTGGATGTTTAGGCTTTTCCATTGTTTCTTAATAATAAATAGGCCTTTGAGCCTCATTGTAACACAGTTTAGAGGCATGTAGCCACCACATCTCTTCTCAGAGATAAGCTACCATCGCGCTAGCTGGTTTATTTCCATTGTTGTTTGTAAGCATATTTTAGTATTTTACATTAATGAAATGAAGTATTATTTCCTGTGCATCTCCATATTTATGGTTATCTCTGTAATTTTTTTTGTTCCTATTTAAATCTAGATCAAGAATCCAATGCATCCTCTGATTTTTATGTTCCCTTGTTGAATAATTCCAAGTAGCCTGTTGAGAATTTAGGATTCAAAATGTACTCGTCGTTGATGGGTACTTTTGAACATCTTTTTCCTATCACTCGAATAAATTTCAGTTCTTCATCCAAGGCCCCTTCTCGAAGAGAGTTATTTAGAAATCATTATTTTTCGAATCCTTGGCCCTTACCCTCTTCTACCACCACATTTGGAAAGGGGCAAGTGGGTGGAATGGCATGTCCCATGTCTGCAGCTGAAATTTCTTATCAATCTATAGTTAATACTGCAGATGATGATCCTACTACTCTTTCGCTAGAGGATTTGGATGCAGAGGTGGCTCTAGCTTATACTCTTTACTCTACTTCCTCTACGAACTACCTTGATACTATTTTACCATATGAGGAAGCAATCCTAGAAGAAATGACAACTATAGAAAGATCGTGAGATGATTTGCATCATCGATCATATTTTCTCCCAGACTTGTGTGAAGTACAATCAAATTTTTCTAGCCCTTTATCAACTGATAATGTTCACACAATTTTAAATCCTTTGGCTCTAGCACAAATTGTTTCCGATGTTAACATGTCTATCATTTTAGAAATAGTTTTAGTGAACATCTCTAGGAATCCCAGTATTATTGAGAATCTTTTCATCAGAGCCGAATGCTCCCCTAAATAAGTTCAAATTTATACTGATCTTTACAAAGAATTTCATGACGTGTTTGCTTGGTCTTATGAGGAAATGGCTAGAATCGATCAATCGATAGTCCAACATGAGATCAAGATTTACACAAAAGCGAATTACATACAGTAAAAGGCTTCGGTCGGTAAACCTTAGGAAAGTATAAGCTATCAAAGCCAGAATTGAGAAGTTTCTTAAGCCAGGTTTCATATACCCCATTATGTTGACTAACTGGGGCTCAAATCCAGTCCCGATTGATAAAAAGCAAGGAACGGTTCACATATGCATAGACTTTAGGGATTTAAATAAGGTTTGTACAAAATATAATTTCCCCACACCGTTTATTGATTGGCTTATCGATGAATTTGCGGGAAATGAGGTTTCCTCCTTCATGGACAGTTTCTCGGGTTATAATCAAATTACTATCCATCTTGAAGATCACCATAAGACAAATTTTATCTACCCCTCGGGTACCTTCGCATACGAAAAGCTGCCTTTTGGCCTTAAAATGTCGGAGCAACTTTTTAGTGGGCCATGTCCTACGCTTTCCATGATATCAAAGAATCATCGAAGTTTATTTGGATGTATTAGTTTCTCCTTCTCAAGAGAGAATTTATCATCCTCGCCATCTTTGATTGATTTTTGAATGATGTCATCATTATAAAATTCAGTTGAATCCAAATAAATGTGTTTATGTAGTCAGATCCAGTCGGCTATTTGGATTCATAGTATCTACTGAATGGATTCATGTAGATCCTTTCAATGTTGAGGGAATACTTTAATTGTCTCCCTAGTCTACCATCCGTCAACTTCAAAGTCTCCAAGGAAAAGACAATCTATTGAGGATATTATTCATTAATTATGTTGAGATTACAAAGGAATTTATGAGATTGTTGAAAAAAGGACTTCCATTTATATGGGACGATTTCACTCACCACTCATTCGTTGCTTTGAAAAAAGAATTGACCTCTAATCCTTTACTGAGTCCACTTGATTATAGAAGGGATTTACTTTTATATCACGTTGTGGTAGAATCAACCATCAGTATGGTTCTAGTTCAAGAAGATGATGCTCTCCATGATCACGTGATTTATTATCTGAGCCGAGGCTTAGTAGGTCCTAAATTACAATACTCTCCTGTAGAAAAATTAGGTTTGGTAGTTGTTCATGTTTTCCAGCGACTTCGACACTATATTCTGCTTAGAATTTGTTTTGTCTTAGCATCTGTCACCCCATTTCAATTTTTTCTTAGTAGGCGAGTGATTGGGGGAAATATAATAGATGGATTTTTATTTTACAAGAATTCAATCTTGAGTTCTTGTCAGCCAAATCTAAGAAATATTTAGTATTTGCACAATTAATCCTAGAGTTTCCTTGTGAAGAAGAAATGGTTTATGAGGAATCATTCCTTATGAACAAATTTTCCTTACTTCTTCGCAAGATCCTTTGTATGGAGATATTATAATATATCTTGAGACTTTGAATTTTCCTCACTTTTTCAAAGGATGAGTGAAGGAAATTACGTCGCTTAGTTTAAAGTCATGTTATTATGGATAAAACTTTATATTATCATGGTGTTGATGCAATCCTTAGATGTTGCTTAACCTTAGAATAAGTTGAGTCAGTGTTGAATGATTTCCATAGTAGAGCTTGTTTTGGTCATCTATATGGGTCTGCTTCAACCCAAAAAATATTGCATGTAGGGTATTTTTGGCCTTCGATTTTCAAAGACTGTTCAAGCAGTCAGAAAATTCCATCCCTATCAGGTTTATACTCAGAAAATGTGCTCATCCAACACTGCTCTTTCATCTTATTACTATAGGTCCACTCACAATGTGGGGCATTGATTTTACAAATTGTAACCCGCATTCAGCAAAGGGTGATAAGTATATTATTGTAGCAGTGGACTACTTTACTAAGTGGGCTGAAGTTATGCCCATTATTGTGAATTATGGTGAATAGCCTTGTTTCTATTCAACGAAGTCATTTCTCATTTTGGTATTCCAACAAAGATTTTCATTGACCATGGTAGTAATTTCCACAACAAGATGATGCCTAAATTGGCTCTCAAGTTGCGTTTCCAATAGGAGCGTTCATCTCCTTACTATCCTCAAGCCAATGGTCAGGTCGAAGCTGTGAATAAAGCCCTAAACATTATCCTACAAAGGACAATTAATAAAGTTTGATCCAATTGGCATATCATGTTATGTCCTGTGCTTTGAGCATATCGGATGTTAGTTAAGACCACTATGATTTTCACTCCTTTATAACTAGTTTATGGTTTGGAATTGATCCTCCCTATGGAATGTAAAATTACTTCTCTTAAATTAGCTGTAGAACTTCTTCCAGACACTTCAAGTCTTCATGAACACCTCCTTTATTTGGAACGTCTTGATGAGAAGTGTCGAGATGTAGTCATAATTAGCGAAGCTCATAAAACAATAGTGAAGGTCCAATATGATAAGGCTATGCGTCCTAGGGCTTTCTCTGAAGTTGACCTTGTCTTGGTCTATGACCAAGAAAAAGATGCCCTGGGAGTAGGTAAGTTCAAACCCATGTGGTACGATCCTTTTATTGTTAGAACTCTATTAAAAAAAGGAGATTAGAAATTGGTTGATTTTGATGGAAACGATCTGGCAGAGCCCAAAAATGGGCTCTATCCTAAAAAGTATTGTGCCTAGAGTTATGCCTAGTATTTTATTGGTTGTATATATTGTATATATTTGTGCATACATGTTTATAGGTTTCATATTGATATCGATATTTTTGATTTACTTTGGCAGGTATCGATGGACGATATGGTATATATGGCATTCACTGATAGTGCTAGTCCACATACACAAAATTTGGCTTCCGTGACTTGGGTGATTTACTATCCATCCGGCCAAATGTTGGTTTCAAGAGGCATATATATCATCCTTTCTTCTAACAATGTTGTATTTGTTGAATATATTGTTGCTGTTAAATTACTATCTAAAGCAATATCTCTTGGTATTGATTCATTAGTAGTATGCTTGGATTCACAACTGGTGGTGTCTCATTCAAACAACATCTATCATTTGAGAAATCCTTATTTATATTGCAAATTTCTAAGAGTGTGTTTATTACAAAGATCATTCAGTTTTACCACATTTATTCATATTACATGATAAAAAAAATCATTTGTTGATTCCATAGGTAATCAAGCATTAGATTTGCATATTAATCATTCATCACATTAAAATAAAAAATAATAAAAAATAGTTGTATCTATGTTCATCATATCACGAAACTGTCTCTATATAGATAGAAGTTTTAGGTTGAAAATATTATACAAAATCGAGATAAAATGTCCTACAAAATTATGGTTTAAGCCCAATCACGTCTATTAAAAGATCATAACATCTATAATCTATATCTATGGGTTCTTCCCTGGATGTGCATGTCGGAAGAAGATGATGGCAGTAGCCACCTATCAAAAAAGCAGCACCCAATCTCATGGTACTCCTACAACATATCTCTACATAGCCTCTAGTAGATCCTCTATTGCTGCCATAGGTACTTGGCGAGTCAATCTCTCTGAGTCCCTCTGTACGACATGGATATCTCTCTCAATATCACCTGAAAAACCCTTTTCGCCTCTTCCAGGATGCCTATGCCTAGATATAACCTCAGGTCTTTAGTGAGCACCAGTATTGCAACAATAATGCTACAACTCTTGGGGCTTCCTACTTTACTTTTATCAACCTGGTAGTTCATAACAAACTTGGAAGTGATGGTGTTGTATGCACAAGTACTAGCTCTTACTATAGGCCGTCACTTGATCAGCTGGTGCAAGTCTGCTAGGAGCTTAAGACAACTTCTATGAGTTCTTAGAAGAAGCTTTAACTGTGATGAAAGGAAACTGACTCTACAGGGGCTATTCTACTTGTAGAAAGAGAGTGAAAGCTAAAATGAAACACAAACCCTAACAAACCCTAGTTTACCCACTAACCCTATTTTTGCAAGAAAAGAGATGGAAACTAATGAAATGAGGGCCATTAACTAATGAAAAGGTAAATTGCATTTATTCAAGCTACTTCTGAAAATAAATGAGAAGAAATCATATGTTTGTACTTTTGAGTGTTTTTGTGTGAAATTATTATGCTTGTGATTTATCTGGTTGTGACCGTGCAGAGGTTTGGTGGCAGAGGAAGATTGAGTTGGTTGTTGTAGAGGTGGATGAAGGTGTGGAGAGGTCCTAAGAAGCCCCTAGTACCCTTCTAGAGACTTCCATAGCGATCGGACTTCGAAAAATCACTCACAGGAAATTCTATAGGAGGCTGCAGGGGATCTACAGGAGGATCTACAAGAGGAGGCCGAAAGCTATTTTTGGAGTTTTGAAGGTGGAAAAATGATGGGAAAGAAGAAATGAAGGCTAGATGAAGGCGTTGAGGTGTCTAGAACTTGTCAAAGAAGATGAAGGATGAACATGATGGTTGGATTTGTTCAAATGGCAAGAAAGTAGCTTTATGGAAAAAGCATAGAAATTAGGGCAGATTGGTTAAATCTTGTGAATGAGCTGGGAAAGCTATGAGAAGTCAGCTAGTGTTGGTTGTTTTATGGAAGGATGTTGAGCAGGGATATCCTGCAAGAGATCTGCACATTTACTTATCAAAACTGACCAAAGAAAGAACTAAAAAAAAAAAAATTTGTCTAGCTTGACCTAATTTCTGACCTACAAATAGAAAATGTTGAACAGTACCTAATGAATAGAAAGGAATGCAAGAGAAATATGTTAAAATAATAGGAAATTATCTAATCAAGTGATTCTAAACCAATATCAACCTTTCCAACTCAAAGTATCACACTAGCAGTTGCATGGAAGAGCAAAAACTATGTTTTTGGTGGCAGCAGTACTACCTTGACCTCAAATCATAGTCCCACGAAGGGAGAAAGGGGATCAAGGCCTGTTGTTGGCCCTTTTGAACCTTTTTCTGTCACTATAGAAACTTACTTAAGAAACTTGAAACAAAAATAACTACACTAACCATGAAAAGCAACCTTATTTAACAAGGTAAAATGAGTCTATGCAACAGAAATTAACTCAAGAACTGAAACAAAAGCATATAAGTACATAGTAGGAGGTGTTGGGAAGCTTGGGTTGGGCCCTAACCCAAGAGCTTCAGCCCTCTGAAATAGATCAGTGATGGCTCAAAAACTGTTTCATCTTCATTATCAAAAATAGCGGTTACATTATATAGATTGTTCTAAAAAAGAGCTCGAAAATGAGCTGAACACAATGCTGCAAAAAAATTGCGAAAATCTACTAATAACTGGCTAACCTATTGAGGCTCTAAGCCTTCTTATTTATACAAATGGTTGCTTCCAAAATTCCTCCTAAAATCAAGGAACTTGACTTCTTAGAACTGAAGATAAATAGCAGTCCTACTTGACTTGCTCGACTGCCACTTGGAACCATCAATGTGGATCTTTGTGCCCCGAGTTTCTGATGGAGGATTTGAGGAAAGGAGTCATTAATGAAGGAGACACCTCCCTACAAGTCCTTTTCCCTATTTTCATCGAGTTTGGCTGCCATTTTCTCATAAACTCCTTGTATTTGTCCAAAATTGTCCGAAAAAACTACATAAAAGACACATTAGACTACATAGCAAAGTGACTAACCAAATTCACTCTATTAGCATAAATATATTCAAAAACATGCAACAAACTAATGAGAATGGTGGATTAAGTCGAAATAAGAGGCAAAATGAGCCCATATAATTACCCATTTCTGGGGCTCATCATCACCCCCATGCTAAATGGGTTGGTCATCCTCTAAGCAACTAATCTAACTCTTCATCTTTAATGGCTCTGGTAGATTCCCTAACCTCCGAAGCCTATGATTTGATGTCTTCTTCCCTATCATCGAATCCTACTTTTCTATCCACTTCTTCCCATTGTTTATATTCGTCCTCCTCCTTAACTCCTTCCAACAGTCCTAGCAGCAGTGGAGGATTGAATTTAAGACCAATCCAGTTGGTTTTCAAATTTTGCATTGAGTTCTTATACAGGGGCACTCTCCTCATGGCTTCCCTCATCCTGTTTAGGGAATGATACTCCCTAATCCTTAGGCTTTGTGGCAAGGTATCCCACCTTCTCATGCAAGCATGAATACAATCATCATCAAACAATCTCTCCATATCCTCGAAATGAGCAATAGCCTGTGCTTGCTTGTTAACATAGTCAGGGAGAGCTTGAGGATTAGCTGCAAGGTATTGGTGGGCATAGATTAGATCCAAGGGTTCTGTTGGTTTCTAATCATCAAGGGCTTACTCAGGTCTTTCGCCATCATTTTATAAATTTCCACTGCTCTCTTCTCTTCATGGCTCATCCAAGAAGTGATAGAAATTAACTGCAAGTCTTCCAATATATCATTTGGATCCCATAAATTCATGTCAGTAAGTTTCATGTTCTGTAGGTAAAATTCTGCTATATTTGCTTTATCCTCAGCTAAACTGTGATCACATAAATGCATAAATTGGCCATAATCTTGAAATGGTATTGTGCCCCTCTGGGCCAATGTTTTAATCTGAAATTGGATCCACTAATCTTTGAGGTAGAATGCATATGATTTGGTTTGATGCCCACATTATAATGCCTCCATTGCCTAGCTGGCTATGCAAGCTAACTAGGCTTCCTTTTCATGTAGCTGCCTTTTCAAAATCAGCACTTCAGTTTCTGCCTGGGATTCTTTTTCTTGTTTTTGTTTCATCATTGTCTCACTGTTGGTCTTGCCTTCTTTTTCTTGTTGTTGTCTCTTTGCTACCTCACTTCTACCTGGGGTCCCTCTTTCTGTTGCTGTCCTTTCAAGATTGACAACTCATTTCTTACTTGAGGTTCCCTTTCCTGTAGCTTCTTTTTCAACAATTCATTTTCTTCCTACAATTGAGCTCTTCTGATGCTCTTTGTATGTCTTACCAGGCTCAATTCTCTACTCATCTCTCTCAACTTGTCTTCCATGAGCCCTATGTATTCAATCCCTTTGGATTTTGCAATCTGCATCCATGTGTGGGTCCTGACTCTTTCCTCTTCTAGCTTGAAGAAAAGGGGCACTGCATATTTTTGTGGGATGATCTTCCCACCTTCTAGAAGATTGTAGTAGGAGCCTAAGTTAGGCTGAGGTCCACGCTTTGGTATTTCTTTTACCTTATCTTCTTCTTGGGACTGTTCTTTTGCCTTCCTTTCTAGTTGTTCAATTTCTTTAAGCTTTGCCAATGTCTCTTGTAGAGAAGTTTGTGCCTCCTGTAGGACTGCTTTAGAGTCCATTAATTTGATCCTTTCCTTACAGGTAGAGGTCTTTGGACTCCCTCTCTCATAAGTGATGGATATTTTGGAGGGATATTCCTCCTTTGTTACAGTAGATGCATCCTCAATGATGATGGGTTCTTTCGAAAAAGGCTGCAGCTTACCCATCTTGATTCTGGTGCTTTTTCTAGCTTTGAAGTACATAGATGGTTGTATTTTTCTTTTCCCTTTTTTCGTAGCTGGAGTACTAAGGGTAGCAAGAATAGCTACTGCTTCTCTCCTTCTCATGAGACACTTCTTCTTACTGTTTTTCTCCTTCTTCTTCTGTTTTTTTGCCTATGTCTACTATCTCTGATGTAGTTTCTGTTGTTTCTGGTTCTTTTTCCCGTCTACTTGCGAAGTCTTTGCCTTTTCTGTGGCAATATTTTTCTAAGCTGTCTTGGGTTTCTTATTTTTAGTTCTTGTCCTCTTCCTTTTCTCTACTTTTGATGTTGTTTTCTTCTCTTCTTTAGGTTCAACTGTGAGTGTGTCATGTTTCTCCTCTCCCCTCTGTTTCTCTTATTTTTCTTCTTCTAATGGAATATTCTATGTTTCCTCATGGATTTCCTTCTCAAGTTCCTCTTTCTGCTCCTCCTCTTCACTTCCAGATGGACTAAGGTCATCAGTAAGAGATTTTATGTCATCTTCTCTAGTCATGTTCCTGAAAACTTCCTAGGATATAGGGATTGTGTATGTGTGGAGGGAATCCTCTACCAGCAATTTAATGAGCCCATGGTGAGTCAGTTGGTTTGAAACCCTTGCATTCAATTTGGTGCCACATTATATCAAGGATTAGAGGAGAAAATATGGAAGACTGAGTTTTCTAGATGTAGATATGTCCATTCCATATCTTAGTTCATGCAATAATATGAAGTGATAACCATAGAATATACTGTATCTTCCCTCACAGGAGATATATTTCATGATCTGGTAGCTGACCTCACCCCATGGATAAGGTATACTTATCCTTATGATCCCATTCTTATCCTCCACAGGATGTTCATCAGGCTGGAAAAAGGTATTTTTAGCAACCTATCCTAGTGGTTTTTCTTCTTTGCTCTAGGGGAGCTCAAGTGGAAGACCTGTAATCCTACTGATGAATTCTAGTGTAATTTATAGGGTTAGACCTCTGAAACTGATTGTAGCATGGGCCTTTGAACGGGGTCTCAAAGACAATAAAAATTCCTTTGTAATTTCCTCATCATACCCATAAAATTTCTCAAAGAAAGGCATCCAATTTGCCCTGGTAAAGAGGACTACCACTTATAGGTGTTCAGGCAATTTGGTGGAGTTCATAGGCTCCTTTCTCATAAAACTCCCTGGCATGATATTTAGTGACTGCTGGAAATTCTCAGGTGAGGAGGAAGGCAAAAAATTTTCAAATTTGAAAACACAGGAACGGTTGAGCTTTTTTCTGGAACCAGAGAGAGTTTTTTGTGTTTCTTCCTTTGAACTAAATTTTAATTTTCCTGCCCTTCAAACTCTATTCTCAACCTTACTTTACTTCTCGGGCTATTGGAGGAAATCAATATTTTTTCTTTTTAAAAAACAAAACAGAGAGCAAGACAATGTTTTTCTTTCACACAATAAGGAGGCCATCCAATGCAAATTCACTGCTTCACAGGTTTAATTTCCTATGGTTGCATCACTTCTTCATACAGGAGAATACAAGGAAGAAAGAGACATGATTTTAATGCAGAGAGTAAGATGGAGAGGCTGCATATATATTTCAGAAAACACACGTAGAATTCTGCTCTCACTTTCCCTTTTTCAAAGCAATACTTCGTTTTAAATCCACCACCTTTTGTAGATGATTAACATGAAGAGTGGGTTTTCTAAGCCTACCTTCTTTCGAGCTCGAATTTGGCACAAAATCCCGAATTTTACTCTGCAGAGCTGTTCACTAGCCTTCCTATAGAAAGGCTCCTATAGACTGTGTCTCTGCTCCTGTAGGGCTCGATAAGTGGAAGGGTTTCAAAATTGGCAGAGAGTGATTGTTTCGAGGTTTTGGAGGTGGTAGGTAAGTTGTTGCTACTGATAACTCATCGATGAAAATGAAAACAAAGGTGGTGGAGGCTTTGACTGTAATGTAATTAAGATTATGGCATTTTTTGTGGTGACTAGGTGAGGTGGCAGGAAGGTTACATTATCCCCATCCGGATCGTTGGTCCCTACTGCAGTTCCATTATGATACCTCATGCCCCCTACCTGTAATCACTTCCATCATTACCGTTATCCACTGCCACCACTACCGATTTTGAGTTTTTCTTCCCTAGTTGACTGAATATACGTGCTGATTGCATCCACTAAACACTGTTTGAATTGGACGAGGCTTGTTTAAACTAGACGAGGGTGGCTAGTTAACTGGCCACAGATTTTAATTAATCACAACCATCTCAATGGTTCATGCAGTTTCTAAATCATATTCATGCAACAGAGGAACAGGTTTCGCCACTTACCTACTAGTCGCTATTGTGCTTTACATGTGCAGACTTTGGCACTTTGTTCTTAGATTGTTGTTGTTGTTGGTCCCTCATGGCTTCTGAAATGGTGACTAGGCTATCTTATGCTAGTGACCTTCTTTATCAGGAACGACTCCTCACACACTGTATAAACTTGTGGCTGCACTGACCCTGCCTCTGGAGGTTTTTTTTAAAGGGATCAGCTGTAACAGGAATCCTGCAGGATTTCCTGTAACTGCTTCTCCCTTTAAAATTTCTGGCTGAGGTTTGAGCGAGGATTGAAAAGATAGTGAAGAAGGTTCCAAAGGAAAAATAGTTGGTATGCACTAGGTAAGAAGCAAGTTAAGGATGTTGTTGTTTTATTTTTCATCATTTTTTTTAAAACAAAAGAATCAAAATTTCTGTGTTTTCTGTGCAAGGAAGAAAGAAGCGAGTGTAAATGTAGTGTTGCAATGATGGAATGGAGAGTTAGGAGGATGAATGGTGGTAGCGAGGTCCACAGGTCTTCTGGACAAATTTCTAGGCCTCTGAATCTTTTCTGAACTTGATTTCGAGCTCTTTGTAGTTTCTATCGGAGCCTCCTATAGAACACACAAAGCTTCCTGTAGGGTGCAAAATTTCCCAAACAAGTAAGACCAAGGCTTGGGAAAGGACAATGGAAATGGAGAAATGAACTATCAAGGGTGTATTCAGCCTGACCATGTCCTTTTTCCTTCTGATACCCTCCTGCAATCTGCAATTTAGTTTTTTTGTTTTTTCTCTGTTTTTTGTTTTTTCTTTTTTCTTTTCAATTTTTTTTTTGAGACAGTTGGGGCACCTCCAGGAGGTTTTCACCTTGACTACCTACCTTGGGTGCCTCCAGGAATTTTTCACCCAGGGATCTTTTATTTTCTTTTTCTGTTTTTTCCTTTCTATCTTTTTTTTTTTAATTTTGTCTACGGTGTGGGTGGAGTGGAGGGTGAGACATGCTCCACTACCAACACTATTTTACTCAGATTTTCAATTAATTCTTATTTGGAGAGGGGCTTCCTATAGATCTTTAGCCTATGCCCATTGACAAGCATGGGGATGGCTTCTTCATCGATTGTCCGGATTAGAATTGAACCATTGTCATTGCATTTTTCTACTGTGTATGGTCCCAGTCATCTTATCCTTAGTTTGGCCATGAAATCCTTATATCTTGAATCATATAGTAGCACCCAATGTCCTTCTTGGAATTGTTTTTCTTTGAGGTGTCTGTCATGCCATATTTTCCTTTGAATTTGGGCTACCTATGAGTGGAGAAGGGCCTGCAATCTCTGTTCATCCAATCCATTTAACTAAAGTAACCTTTCCTTTTGTGCACAGTTGAGATCTAGGTCCAACTGAGTTGCCATCCTTAAGGTGTTATATTCAATTTCTATTAATAGCAAAGCCTTCTTCCCATAGACCAGCTCATAGGGTGTGAACCCCATGGTGGTTTTCCAGGTGCTTTTAACGGCCTAGGTGGCCTCACCTAATCGATCTACCCAATCCTTTCTGTTGTTGCTCACTACCTTGGTCAAAATTCCTTCCAAAGCTCTGTTAGTGACTTCCACCTATCCATTTGCTTGTGAATGATAGGGGGTGGAAGTTTTGTGCTTAATTTTGTGGTGTGCTAGCATGTCGTCAATCAGATTGGATGTAAATTGACTCCCTTGATCCAAACTTGTAGAATATATTCTCCCTAAAAAACTTAGCTACTTTTTCTTCTGTTGCTGCATTGATGGCCTTTGTTTCTTCCCATTGTGTCAGATAATGAATGCACACAATGATGTAATATTTCTATTATAGGACCCACAAATTCTGTGCCCCGCTTCTCAAATGGCTCGAAAGTCACTTGAGGCTGTAGGGGCATCTCATCCTTTGGAGTAGGTTTCCCCATCCTTTGACATCATTCACACTGGCTGATATACCTCCTGACATCTTGATGAAGAGTGGGCCAATAGTAACTTGCTTGCAGAATTTTGAAGGTGGTCCTCTTTGCTACAAAATGGCCCCACAAGGCCCATCATGACAAGTTAGGAGAATGTCAAATACTTCCTCCTCCCTGACACATCGCCTCAAAATCTGATCTGAGCCAAGCTTGAAGAGATTGCTCCCAATCCAGGTGAATGGAGCACTTTTCCTCACATTCTTTCTTTTCTCTTTTGAGGATAGGTGTGGCGGAAACTATGCTGAAACCAAGCAATTTGCTATATCAGCAAACCATGGAGAGAGTACTAAGATAGAAAATAGGTGTTCATCTAGCATTTGATCATCCACCATTCCTTCTTCACCTGTAGGTAGATCTAGTCTAGATAGAAAATCAACAACAACATTTTTCTTACCCAGCTTATCAACAATGGTGAAATAAAATTACTGCAGTAAAAGTAACCATCTAATAATATGAGAATTTATGGCTACCTTGTTCATTAAATACTTAATTTCATCATGATCAGTGTGTACAAATGTTCGATAGCTAGTGATGTAGTGTCTGAACTAATTTAGGGAATGGACTATAGCTAGGAGTTCTTTTCGGTTACAATGTAATTTAATTATGCCTTGGACAAGTTTTTACTTACAAAATATATGGCATAAGGCAGCTTCTCATAAACTTGCCCTAAGGCTTTTCCTATCACTTTGTTCGAGGGATCTGTATGAATATGGAAAGGTAGGGCCCAGTTTGGACCTCTCAAAATTGGGGCAGTCACCAATTTACTTTTGAAGGTATCCAGAGCCTCTTGACAGTTGTCAGTCCATATGAACTCAACATCTTTCCCCAAAGACCAAAAAATGGAGAGTCTAGCTTACTAAAGTCCTTAATGAATCTTCTATAATACCCTGCTAAGTGTAGGAAACTCTAAACATCTCTTACTTTTGAGGAGGTGGAACCCTCTGGATGATGGCGATTTTGTTAGGATCCACCTGTAATCCTTGCTGAGAAATTGTATGACCTAGCACGGTCCCTTCAATCATCAGGAATTCACATTTTTCAGGACTATGGGATAGGTTCATTTCAATGCACTTCGTTAAAACTTTTCCTAGGTTAGTCAAAGCTTCTTGGAAGTTAGAACCATAAGGGGTAAAGTCATCCATATAGATTTCCACTGAATTTGAACCAGTTCAGCAAATATACTCAGTACTGCTCTCTAGAAAGTGGCGGGAGCATTGCAAAATCTGAAGGGAAGGAACCAGTATGCAAAAGTACCCCTAGGACAAGTGAAAGTGGTCTTATCTTGGTCTTCCGGGCTGATTTGGATCTATTTGTACCCACTAAGCCCATCTAGGAAGGAGAAGAACTTCTTCGCTGCCAGGCCATCTAACACTTGATATATGAAGGGGAAAGGGAAATGGTCCTTCATGGTGGCCTTGTTTAGTTCCCGATAATCAACACAGATTCTCCACTTCCAATTTTTCTTTGGCACTAGCACCAAAGGAGAGACCCATTCACCGTCAAAGATAGGGTAGATGAATCCTGCATCTAGAAACTTTTGCAGTTCTTCTTTGACAATGTCCTTAAGGGATGGATTCATCCTCCTTTGAGGCTGCCTGACTGGTTTACAATCCTCTTTAATGTAAATGTGATGGGTACAGACTAAAGGGTGGACACCCTTCATCTCCTTATAGGTCCAAGAAAAAGTATCAAAGTGGTTTTTGAATAAGCTACACAGATCTTTCTCTTGAGAGGTGGATAGGGACGAGTTGATCTTCAAGGTTCTTTCTGGGCCAAATTCCACATTCTTAACTCGGAGAGGATCAGCCACATAGAGATCAACTAAGGAATTGGCACGGGTTTCTTCCACCAGCTCTTCCAATGGCAACACACTGGGGGGTAGATTCTGAATCAATTTTCAATAAGGTCATCCTCAGGTTGTGGGCCCCCGATGGAAGCTTCTACTATACACAATGGTGTGGAATAAGCTTCATCCTCATCTTCCTCCTCCAACAGGAGAGGTAAATCATGTTCTAACAAAGGTTGGACAGGAGGATATAGGACTAGCATCTTGGACATATGCCCATTCTTGATTGTCATGTTCCCAGCTCGAAAACTAATGTAGGCATCTGCAGTAGCGAACCATGGTCTTCCCAGGATGAGAGGATACCCAGTGAGATTTTCCTTTGGTTGGAGAACCAGGAAGTCAGCAGGGTACTCCCAAGAATTGATGGAGACCATTACATCTTCCACAATCCCCTCAGGGGTCATGGTGGAGTGGTCTACTAACTGTAGTACTATTGTGGTCTTTCTTAGGGAGCCCTGAAGGTTGAGCTTGAGCATAGTGTCCTTGGTCATCACATTAATGGCAACCCCAAGATCAATTAGGGTATGGGGGATTATGGTGCCATTGATGTCGACAATGACTACAGGACTCCGAGGGTCTAAATATTTCAGATAGATTACCTACCCCAACATCAGGCCGGATAGTTGTCCTATGACATTGATAGTTGGAGCATCTCTCTTGTGCTTGCTTGGGTGCCTAATGCACTTCTCCTTGATCATCTTGTTGTATATAGGAACATCCTTTACGGCTTGGAGAAGTGGTATCTTTACACATAATTGTTTTAATTAGCCTAGAAGTTTAGTTTCTTCTGGGGTCTGTTGAGTGGTTCTGGCTAATCTCTCAGGAAAGGGTGGAACGGCTTTTGGTTCACTTTCCTGTTTTTCTTCCTCATCCTCCTTAGGGGGATGTTGGTTATCTAGGAGAACCTTCCTAGATCGTAGGTTAATCTCTTGAATTTCTAGAGCATAGGTCGGGCATGATGTTTCTCTAGTATATACCTGCTAGGCTTGTCTGTTATTGGGGTTCCGGTTCGGTTGAGTAGGTATTTGAGGTTGTCTTGGTGGAGCAGGAGGTAATGGCTGTGGTTGAACAGGTGGTGGAGGAAAAAGAGTGGGAGGAGAGTTGTACTAGGACCTCCACCCTTGATGTAGTGCGTTCCACTGAGGCTGTGGCTGAGCATAAGAATGAAATGAATGAGAAACTTGAGGAGCATGGAATTGAGATGGATATGACCAAGGAGGGGGTGTGGACCAAGAATGATGAGCAGGGGGAGACCAAGAAGGCATGAAGTGGATTGATTGGGGTTGTAATAGATCCGGAATGTTCCTTGCATTCCCATTGGTAAGGTTTAGGTTTGGTCCCATGTGGGCTCCTTTGGTTCATGAAATAGAGTGGTTCAGTGGCTCCTTTGGCCCCCTGATATGCAGCTTTAATTCTAGGCAAGGAAGGGAAATGATTCATAGGTTGGTCTTCTTCACAGACTGAACACACTTCTAAAGAGTTCAATGGACATTCGTTCCTCGGATGCCTTCTAGTGCACCTAGGACAGAGGATGGCCAAAGCGCTCTCAGCTTCCTCTTGTTTCCTTTTGATATGTAAGGTATTCATTTGCATGGCAAGAGTCTACCTCATTTCGCTCTTGAAATCTTCCAACCGATTCTCAAGTTCACTTCTAAGGAATGAGCTGGATGAGGATGTACTGGCTAAAGGTTGACTTCCCCTACCTCTCTTTTTGGCTGACCTAGAATGGTTTCTAAACACAGTATTTATGTCATCATAAGGTAGTTGGTAGATGTCTCCCCTAGCCAACAAATGGAGGGTATCTAGAAGGTCTTTAGGGACTCCTCTGAGAGGGACCAACTTTAGAGATTCAGGGTCAAGTGTGCACCTGACCCTTCTATAACTCAGCTGAAACCTCTCTTCATAGTTTTCTAAGGACTCATCACTTCCCATGGTCATTCAGAAGATATCTTCCTTGGTATCCTTTGATCTATAACAGTCCTGGTATTTGTTGTTGAAGACTTGCTGGATCTGAGCTTAGTTTGTGGTGTTGTTTCCAGGTAACCCCATGAACCAGTGCAATGATGCATCCTTAAGGGTAGAAGGAAACAGTTTCAACTTCTTCTCATCTTCTGCATAGTCATAGGTCTGACAGAGAACAACAAATTCAAACAAGAAGGTATCAGGATCCTCGGTAGTCAATCGATGGAAGTGAGGTAAGCCTAAGGGACTTATTTTCTTTATTTTAGTGTCCCCATTAGTCTCCTGGATAGGAAAGGCACCTTCTATTCTCTCCCATTTCCTCTAACATTTATGCTTTCAGCCATGGTCTCAGCAGGAATGGTTTCTTGCTCTTCTTCTGTTATAGGATCTTTGTATATCTCTGGAGGTTCACCTATAGGTTCTTCTAGGTCACTACCACCAAAGAAGATAGAAAGGTGACTTAGTGATGTGGTGGGGGTGTTGGGTAGGAATTTTCCTGAATTGTCTATGTTCCTACGAGGCATGAAAGGAAATCTCTTTTTGGGTGTTTTTTGTTCTTTATTCTTGCACCTGAAAAATTGAAATGGATTGAACAAAAAATTACAACTACTGAAATAAACTTGTGGAAATGAAATTGCAGAATTGAAATGAAAGCAAGGAAATGCCTAATCTACACCTGCTGAAATGAAATTGCAGAATTGAAATGAAAGCAGGAAATGACTAATCTATGCTTGCTGAAATGGAAATTGCAGAATCGAAATGGAAGTAGGAAATGACTAATCTACACTTGCTAAAATGGAAATTGTAGAATTGAAATGAAAGCAGGAAATGACTAATCTACACTTGCTAAAATGGAAATTGCAGAATTGAAATGAAAGAAGGAAATGCCTAATCTACACTTGCTGAAATGGAAATTGCATAATTTAAATGAAAGCAAGAAACACCTAGTCTACTTTTGCAAAATTGAAATTACATAATGGAAATGAAACAACTACTCTACATTGGTTGCAGACTAGAAATCTGGGAGGAGTGGAGGAGCGGAAAACTAGGGTTGGGGGTTTCTCCGTAGGCTTTTGTCCATGGATGGGTGCAGAGTAGGGAGCTCCACTCCCTCCTACTGCAAGGCAGTGGCTAACAAAAGAAAGGCATCTCCAATTTCAGTCAGAGGTAACATGATGGAAGGGGCCAAAGGTGGGGAAAAGGAATCAAAAAGCAACAAGGAGACGGAGAAGGACGACACAAAGGATAAAGAGGAAAATGACAAAAAACAGGAAATAAAAGATAGAAAACAACAGGGCCCGTGCAAGCCCAAAGCTGAAGTCACTCCCAGAGTAATCTTAAATAACCCTGAGCTGCATGCCCACAGGGAGCACATGCAGACCTATGCAATAATATGCAAATTGATGGGACTATGGCCCACCGAAAAGGCTTTACAAATGTGGATCAGATACCACTGGAAGGCCAAAGGAGGCATTGATCTTCATCTAGGATCCAATGGTTTTTTTACTGTGGTGTTTGTGAACATTGAGGACAAATACAAAGTGTTTGAAGGAGGGCCCTACTTCTATGCAGCAGTAGGGCTCTACATGTGGTCGTGGATGATGAACTTCGTGCCGGAGTGGGAAACCTTTACCTCAGTCCCGGTATGGGTAAGACTCTATTCACTACCTCTGGATTATTGGCAAATAGAATCACTAACAGCCATAGGAAATAAAATAGGAAGGTATGTTAAAACTTCTGAAGCCACAAGAAGGGGAAAATATACCTCCTTTTCCAAGATTTGTGTAGAGATGGACCTATCTGGAGCACTTCCAGATGAGGTCATATTAGAGGTATATGATGAGGAATGGGTGCAAACGGTTGACTACGAGCACATTCCTTTTAGATGTAGGAAATGTCATGAACACGAGCATCTTCTTCGAGACTGTCCTATCAGTAAGGCTAAGAACAAAAGTAAACCTAACACAATGAAAGAGACAAATGGCTTTCACAAAGTAGCTCACAAGGGTAAAAACGACAAAAAAGGGCCAAAACATCACCAAAGTGGAGAACAAAAATGGAGGCCAAATCAGTTCCAGGTTCTTGAAGAGGAGGAATATGCAGCAGTTTAAAATCAAGTTATGATGGATGGAGATGATAAGCAGGAAAAGGAAGAAGTACAAGATCAGGAAAAGGCAAAGGAAAAACAAAAAGGTTTCATGATGAGTAAGGCAGAGATGGATATGGATCAGGAAATGACCTAGAGTGAGATGGAAATGGAAGACAATGAGTTACAAGAGATTCTCGACAAAGAAAACCTAGATCTACAAGGGTTCTTGAGTAAGGGAACAACAGGTGGAGTATAATCTCTACCACAAGAAGAATGCAATCGAATAAAGCAGTTATTGTTATGGAAAACTCAGACCAAAGGCTTGGAAGAAGATAACACCATGGAAAAACAAGGCAAGCAGGGATTGAAAGTGGTAAAACTAACTCCAGTATTGGATCCAAGAAACCCAGGGAAAAAAAGGGGCAGAGAAAAGAAGAATGAGCTATTAATGGAATGTGGAAAGCTCATGATAGACTCAGGTAAGATGAAAGACCTAACCAGTTACTCCTTTTCCAATCAACAATTATGACGTTTACAACTTGGAACATCAGAGGTCTAGGAAGCAAAAGAAAACAAAGAGTGTTGAATAATAGAATGAAACAGGTAGCTCCGGATATAATTTTTGCCCAATAAATGAAATTCTCTGTTCAAAAGATAAGAGAAATTCATAGCAAGTGGCTCAGCAGATATGAGTTTATAGAAGTCGAAGCAGAAAATACTATAGTGGGTATCCTCATCCTTTGGAATCCCCAAAAAATAGGTACCATTGATGCTAAGGCATCTAGGAATTATTTATCAGTGGTTATACAGTCAGTAGGAGACATGGACACCTATCTTGTAACAAATTTTTATGGCCCTCAAAGGTTCGATGAAAAGATCAAGTTTATTGAATCCTTAGTGGAACTTCAAAACAAATTTGCAGGGCTACCATAGGTTATAGGAGGAGATCTCAACATGATTAGATCTCTCTCAAAGAAAAGAGGGGGCATGAGAGAACTAAATAAAGATTCCTCAGCTTTCCAATGTTTTTCAGAAAACATGAAACTAGTAGATATTGAAACCAATAATGGTCTTTTCACTTGGAACAATAAAAGAGGAGGGGATTCCCAGGTAGCTTCCAAGATGGATAGATTCATGATCTCGGAAGAGCTCATGCTTCTAAACAAGGAAATAATAGCTGATATACTTCCTTATGGAGGCTCATATCACTAGCCAATTCAAATGGAGATCAAGGAGATTGGCACCCCAAGAAACAAACCGTTCAGGTTTGAAAATATTTGGCTTTCACACCCAGATTTCATCAGCAGCATTGGGAAATGGTGGGCTGAAAACCTGCAGATTCAGGGCTCATCCATGTCCATTCTACATAAGAGATTAAAGCACATCAAGCAGAAGCTAAAGGAATGGAACCAGAAGGAATTTGGCAATATTTTCACAAGTAAAAAAATAGTGGAAAACAAAATCCTAGAGCTCAACCAAGCTCTAATCAAGAATGGCTTTGATAAAGACAAAAATAATCAAACAGAGCAATATCACCAAGAATGGGATATGCTATGTAAATAAGAAGAATTTTTTTGGAAACAAAAATCTATGGTTCAATGGCTAAAAGAAGGAGATCGTAATACTAAATGACTCCACATATCTACCATTGCAAATAGAGCTCACAACAGAATCTCTTCGATCAGGGATGAGAATGGTCGAATTCTTCAAATCCATGAGGAGATAGATGCAATGTTAGTAAAACATTTTCGGGACACTTCCAATGAAAACTTCTCAGAAAGAGAACCATTCATTAAGAACTTAGTTAAACATATTCCTAAACTGGTATCCAGAGAGGATAATTGTAATCTTAACAGACCTGTGACGGAATAGAAGATTAGTGAGGTCCTCAAGGAAATGCAAAATGGCAAGGCACCAAGTCTAGATGGATTCATTGTGGATTTATTTAAAGCCTACTGGAATATTGTTAAAAAGGATATCATCAAGATTGTCAAAGACTCCAGGTAGAACAAGACCATTTGGAAAGCTCTAAATACTTCCTTTATTTCCCTCATTCCAAAACAGGATAATGCTCAAACTCTAGAGAGATACAGGCCCATCGCCTTATGCAATGCTGTCTACAAGATAATTTATAAGCTTGTGGCCAATAGACTTAAACCCCTATTGCCCACTCTCATCTCTGGGGAACAAACAGGGTGCATAGAAGGAAGAAAAATTCTGGACAACATAATTCAAGCTCACGAGGTGATTCACTCATTAACTTGCAACAAGAGAGGGGAAATGATCAAGCAACTGGACATAGCCAAAGCTTATGATAAATTAAATTGGATGTACATAAAAAAAGTACTCATAGTGTATGGTTTCGATCATAATTGGCTTAGATGGGTCATGGCCCTTGTGACTACCTCCAGCTTTTCAATTTTTGTGAATGGCTCTCCTTCTGAACTTTTTCTCCCTTCCAGAGGTGTTAGATAGCGAGATCTGCTTTCTCCTTTTCTCTTCATCCTCATGATGGAAGGGCTGGGGTAGTCCATCAAGAATGCAAGAGAAATGGGAAAAATTCAAGAACTCCAACTTTCATAGAATGGGAAAGTACTGACTCATCAATAGTTTGTAGATGATACCATGTTACAGGGCATTCCCACTGTTAAAGAAACACTTTCTTACAAACAAATTTTGAATGACTTCACGAAGACCACATGTATGGAAGTGAACCTTTCCAGATCAAAAGTCTTTTTCTTTAACACTCACATTGCCATCCAGAGAAATGTTTCCAGAATTTTAGGCTTTCAAAGAGAATCCCTTCCCTCTAAGTATTTGGGAGTTCCTCTTACTGCTAAACCCTGACACAAAAGTATATGGGATCCTCTAGTAACAAATATGCAGGACAAAGTCGGGAAATGGACAAATAGAGCTTTAAATTTCGCTGGTATATTGGTTCTTACTAAAGAAGTTCCCCAAGCTATCCCAATATTTATGCTATCAACCCTCCCAACACCTATAGGAGTCTTACAATAATTCTAGAATATTCAACGAGATTTTCTTTGGGCCAAAGAGGAAACAAGGAAAAAATGAGCTTTAGTCTCATGGGAAAAGATCTGCAAACCCAAGAACCAAGGTGGCCTGGGTTTGGATGATCCTGAGATTCTCACTAAGACTCTCGGAGCTAAGCTTTGGTGGAGGTGTGTTAAGGATCCCAAAGATCAATGGGCAAGCATGTGGAAGGAAAAATATGCCAATGCCTAGCTAGATTCTGAAATCATACGTATGACTGGAACAATGAAAGGCTCTCCCATATGGAACAAGGCCTGGGAGAATAGAGAAGTAGTTCAAAAATATTGTTTTTGGGAAATCAGAGAGAGTGATCTGACACTTTTCTGGGACGAAAAATGGCAACAAGAATCTAATCTACTGAAGGAATAATTTTTAGGCCTGAAGCATGAGACTGGAAATCAAGGTTTAGTAAAGGTGAAAGACTTTCGGGAGAATCCACAAAATCTTGGAAAATGAAGAATCTAGAAAAAAAATAGAGGATAGAGGGGATAGGACCCTCAATAGGAAAGCAAAGTCCCTCAAGAAACTGCTAGATCAGAGAATAATTTTAGTCACGAAAGGGTAGGACCAGCTGAGATGGGTTAACAACAAAGAGGGCAACTTTAATATCAAGGAAGCTAAAGGTTTTCTCCTTGATCTGGAACCCCAAACTCCTAATAAAAATCGGCAGAAGCTTTGGAAGCACAAAGGCTGGATGAAATCAAATTTTTTATGTGGTTAGTTCACCATAGGAAAATATTAACCTGGGACAACCTTAAAAAAAGGGACATGCTGGGACCCTCCAAGTGTCAACTCTGTGAGACCCAAGAGGAGACTATTGAGCACCTTCTCAACAGTTGTAGTTTCACCGACAGGGTATGGGAACTTTTTACTATCATCTTCAAACAACCTGACAGAGACAAAGAAAGTATTGCCAACACTCTAAATAACTGGAGAAATAATTTCTCAGATAATGAAATTCTCAACTCTGCCTAGAATCTTTTGCCCTCTTTCATTATTTGGAATGTGTGGAAGGAAAGGAATAAAATGATTTTCAGAGAGGTAAAGTTTGTCTCTCTTAGACTGGTGGAGCTAATCGTAAAACAACTAAAGGAGACGGTGAGAACAAGGGTTAGGAATCTCCCCAAAAATCCTCCCTCTGTGGCAGAGTTCATAATCCTCCAGCTGTTAGACATGTAGGGGCTTATTCCTCAAGGTCTAGACAGGAAAGTAAGCATGAGAGAAAAGGTGGAGGATTTCTGGCATCCCCCCCTAAAGGTTTTTTAAAGTACAACATTGATGGAGCTTCCAAAGGAAACCTGGGGGATGCTAGTTTTGCAGGAGTTCTAAGGGATAACACAGGCATCATTATCTCCCTCTTCCATGGTCACTTAGGAAAAGCCAGTAACAACATGGCAGAACTAATGGCTTTGGAGAAAAGCTTAGAATTTTTGATACAGATTAATTGCAAAAACGTCATAATAGAAGCATATTTTGAGTTAGTCATAAACGCTGCCAAGAGAATCAGTAATGGAACAGGGCCAGAAAGGGTCACAAAACACTAGAGGTTAACTAGAGTCCTACAAAGAATTCAGGTGCATCTACAGGAACTTCATACTCTCATATTTATTCATGTATGGAGAAAAGCCAACAAATTGGCAGACATTCTATCCAAGCAAGGTGTCAATAGCAAGGACAACGCAATCTCAAGAAGGTGGAATACAATGGAGAAGAATAACCTGAAAAACATCTTCCACTACTAGGTGAAGGAGAATAAAGAAGTATACAGAGGAAAAATGACTGAACTCAATCAGTAATGGTCAGCAGTCAGAGGGCTACACCAAGTGGGGTTAATAGGTGCACAAAGAAAGGTAAGACTAGGTAGGAGGTAAAGTGGACCACGATAAGGACTTTTCTCAGCGCCAGGAGTCAGAGCTTCCTGAACAGAAGAAAGCAGCCAAATAATTCTTTTCATCTTCTTATATTTTTTAGTGACAGATGTCAAAACCACCTCTGGGTGGTTTTGGAGTGATCGCACCGTTTTCCTGTCAAAGGTGGTTTTTGAATTCTTGCAGCAAGGCCACAGAAAGCATGCCACGTGGAGGAGGGCCTAGTCCCAAATCCACTTTCCCCATGCCCTAAAGGTTGATGACCTGGGGCGTGTGATACTCTTCTCAGCCATCCAATGGTGCCTGGTTAATCAACACTTAGGATCCATCGTGCAACTTGGTGGGGCCTGTAGTCTTCGTCGGGTTGGCGGTTAGTGGTGTTGTTTGCGGTCGCACCACTTTTTGATTAAAAGTGGTTTTAGTCATAATGGGAGCGACACCTTTAGGCTTCTGACACATGGCCAGCACGAGAAGTGGAAGCCACCCTCCATCGCGAGGTAAGTTTCGCACAGGTTTGGTGATGCGATATTTTGGGGCGCCGTCTGATTTCGTGGGGTGATGCGAACCGTCAGATCCGTTGGTTCCTTTTCGGTGGGGCCCCATGTATTGACGTATTTTTCACTTGGGCTTCGTGCTTGGTTGCTTGTCGTAGCTCAGGATTTTGGGGGGAATGGTTCATAATGTTTGTTTTGATTGTTTTTACTGTTGGGAGCAGAATGATGCTTTTCTTTGGCATCATGCCCTTTGTTTCCTGGTCTCCTCTTGGAGTTTAGGGTTTATGTAAATTTTGTAAATTTTTCTCGATTTAATGAAATAGAAAGAACTACTCTTGCTTTAGAAAAAAAAAAAGAAACAACTACTCTACTTTTGTTGAAACAAAGTACTTAGCAGAATGTTGCAGTAGAAAATAGAAGAAAGCAGTAATCACAAAATACTATGATGCTTCCCCGATAATGGTGCCAAAAAGATGGTGAGCACCAGTATTGCAGCAATAATGCTGCAACTCTTGCGGCTTCCTACTTTAATTTTATCAACCCTATAGCTCGTAACAAACTTGCAAGCGATAATGCTGTATGCACAAGTACTAGCTCTTATTTCAGGTTGTCACTTGATCAGTTGGCGCAAGTTCGCTAGGAGCTTAAGCCAACTTCTATGAGTTCTTAGAAGAAGCTTTAGCTACCATGAAAGGAAACTAACTCTACAGGGGCTATTCTACTTGCAGAAAGAGAATGAAAACTAAAATGAAATGTAAACCCTAGCAAACCCTAGAAAACTATAGTTTACCCACTAACCCTACCTTTGCAAGAAAAGAGATGGAAACTAATGAAATGAGGGCCATTGGCTACTGAAAAGGTAAATTGCATTTATTCAATCTAATTCTAAAAAGAAATGAGAACAAATCATCTTTTTGTACTTTTGAGTGTTTTTATGTGAAATTATTATGCTTCTGATTTATTTGGTTGTGACTATGCAGATGTTTGGTGGCATAGGAATATGGATTTGGTTGTTTCAAAGGTGGATGATGGTGTGGAGAGGTCCTAAGAAGCCCCTAGTACCCTTTTGGAGACTTCCATAGTGATCGGACTTTGAAAAATCACTCACAAGAAATTCTATAGGAGGCTGCAGGGGCTCTACAAGAGGATCTTCAGGAGGAGGCCAAAAGCTTTTTTTCTAGTTTTGAAGGTGGAAAAATGATGGGAAAGGGGAAATTAAGGCTACATGAAGGTTTTGAGGTGTCTAGAACTTGTCAAAGAAGACCAGGGATGAAAATGATGGCTGAATTTGTTCAAATGGCAAGAGAGCAGCTTTATGGAAAAAACATAGAAATTATGGCATATTGGCGAAATCTTGTCAATGAGCTAGGAAATCTACAAAAGGGATCAGCCCTCTGAAAGGGATTAGTGCTGACTCAAAAAAATTTTCATCTTCATTATCAAAAGTAGCAGTTACATTACTTAACTTTTCTAAAAAATAACTCGAAAAATGAGCTGAACACAATACTGCACAAAAGTGTGAAAATCTACTAATAATTGTCTAACCTATTAAGGCTCTAAGATTTCTTATTTATACAAATGGGGACTTCCAACATTCCTCCTATAATCAAGGAACTTGGCTTCTTAGAACTGAAGATAAACAACAATCCTACTTGACTTTCTCTACTGCCCCTTGGAATCATCAATGTGGGCCTTTGTGCTCCAAGTTGCTGATGGAGGATTTGAGGAAAGGGGTCACTAATGAAGGAGACACCCCCCCTACAAGTCCTCTTCCCTGTTTTCCTTGAGTTTGGTTGCCATTTTCTCATAAATTCCTTGTCTTTCTCCAAGATTCTCCAAAAAATCTGCATAAAGCACACATTAGACTACATGTCAAAGTGACTAACCCAATTCACTCTATTAGCATAAATATATTAAAAAAATGCAACAAACTAATGAGAATGGTGGATTAAGTAAAAATAAGAGGCAAAATGAGCCCATATAACTAGTCATTTTTGGGGCTCATCGGTCTTACCGGTCCCACATATGTATCATGATCAAACAATTTTGTAAGAATTTTTGTCACATCGAAAGGAATTTCAGTTCATAATTTTGACATCCAAAAAAATTCAAATAACATTAAAGACTTAAAATCAATTTTACCAATGGCACCCCATGCATCATCAGGTGAAAGCACTAGATATGGATCCACTTTGAAGTCCATGCCTGCGTAGGGGTAGTCCTCTATGGAAATGACTTTTTCTTCCCACAAAAGTAGAAAATCATCATCAAATGTCGTTCTAGGGACGTCACCACCCCCTAGTCTCTTCATCAAGTCAGCCCATCTACCTATACGTGGATCTCTTGGGCTACTAATGGTGGAAATTACGTTGGGTCAATGTCATGGTAGCCTCTCAAAGAAGAAAGCGCAAAGGATAGTGGGATACCCAAAATTTTTGGTATTACTATTTTTTATGGAAGTAAGTTGTTTTTTCAAATTGATTAGGAGGGTTGTGCACCAATAAAGAAATGTGGTCAGGCAATCTACCTCCAAGCTCATTGTCACACCTGAATCTTGGTGTAATGAGGTTGATCCTGCTACCCTTACAATGGAAAAAAAGGAGAATCCTTAAGGGCAGACTCTCCACATTTTTTATTGGGATTTGTGTCCCTACCTTCTCATTGTTTCTGGCGTAGTAAATGTCTATGTAATCATCCACACAAACGCTTCCTCAGGCCTTTCCTTATAAATTGATTGTCTCTCCTCTCCAGAAAAGTTTAGTAATGAAGTAGATGTCCTCTACTTCAATATGTAGGGGCATCTAATCAACGATAAATGCATCTTCTTTTACATCCCAGTAATTCACAAGCATTTCTAGAAACGCTATGTTGGTTTCAATATTTGGCATTTTGAAAATTTTCAACAATCCACATCCTCTCAGTGCATCCAGTGCTAATGGATCATTCATAACTTCATTATCTACTGCATCATGATCTCTTCCCTTCCATGTGATTTGCATCCTATAGTTCAAGCATTTTCATCCATTAAAATCTCTATTTAAATTTTTTCACTATGCACACATGGGTTCACTTCATACGCAAACACATATAGGCCTTACTAATATGTGACTTCGATATACCCAACCCACGTACACACTGAGTAAAAATCTATAACCAAATTTCCTACGATAAAATTATTGAAAAAATACTTGAAATGTACAAAAATTCATTGAGGAGTCGAATTAGGAGATTTTCTCGAAGTTTGGTAGATGTTTTTCCTGAGAAATTTGGTGGAGTATGGTTACCGGTTTTTTCTTTCGAACTCTTCCATTCAATCGTATAAAACATAAATGATGTTTTGTAAGCCAAAAGGTCTATTTATAACTTGTAATTTCAAAAACATTAAAAAACCCACTTTTGTAAAGTTTATGGTTTTTTAAATTTTAAAAACTTTGTGACCTTTCGGCTTTGAGTGATGGGATAGGTTGTCTTTTAGATTAAATTGAGGACTTTGATACATTTTCTACCACTTTGATTGCATGATCACTGGCCCATCATGGAAGGTTTCATTTTCATCACTTGTATACATGTGAGGGAAGACCACTTTTTCCATTTCATTATGCATTCTAGCCTCCATAATTCGATATGTTTCCATAAGGTTGACCCCATTGTTTTATGATTCTTAAACAATTTTCACTCGCAGACTTGTAAAATCATGAAATGATGGTATAAACATCATTTACATGGTCTTCCTAGTTAGATGCTCACTAGCATATGTTTCCAATGATGCAAAGATTGAGTAGATTTGGGAGTCCTCTTTGGTCTCGCCATTAATTTTTTGATGAAGCTTTATTCTTCTTCTTCTTTTCTATATTTTTGGATTTATACCCTAGAGGCTTACACATGTTGAGTTATCTGGATGCATTGCATGTTGTCTATTTGTACCTTTTGGCCTTAAGCCAACTTCACTTAGACTTGTGTATAAGCCACTTTTAGACCATGTCATTCTCCAAAATCAACCTTGCTATACTTAGCCTCTACAACTTGACACCTTATGCCCATGGAAAGAACATTGCTTTGAGTGTCATTGACCAGATTCATCACCTTGCATTGATAATAGGAATGTTCCCCTCCTAGGAACTAGCACATCTATATTTGGACACTCGTTCCTTCCACTGTACCATAGGAATTATTTTATTATTTTTAAGGCTTTCTAAACATGAAAAAAGACAAAAAATATATTTTCCAAAAAGAGCGGGAACAAGACTTTGCTTCCGTAACTGATGGCATCAGGTGTGAGTTGTGTTGCTGTTTAACAAGTCACTCAAAGAAAGTATTTCCTCCATCAAGATGGGCTTTAGTTTGACTTAGGAGAGCCATAACCTTGTCATTGAGTTAGTATTCCTATGGTTTCTTATCTCTTCCAATCATATTGAGGGTCTGCTTATGAATCCTCCATGACAAACTTATACAAAGTTATCATCTGTTGCCATACAGTCACATTTGAATCATGTTTTTGTTTAAGGGAAGTAAACCTAGGTCAACCTCTATGTGGTGTCTCTTGACTCATTTTTAGTCGGTCATACCTGGTCTATCAGAGTTATGTTCAGTATCACATGAGCTATTTGGTCCTTTTCTCATGCTAGTCAAGAAGGTCTCCATTTATTTCTTCTTGGTGGGTCTGCTCTTATCAACTTTGACAAATTTCTCTGAGAGTAGGCCTAAAGCCGCACCCTGGCAGATAGCTAACCTTGTGCTCAACATCGATCAACATCATGGGTCTTTGATTGAGTGGTTTCCCTTGTGTTTGACGTCATCTTACATTATCACACATTGGGATTCATGCAATACCTTGGTTTCCATTTGACCCTATTCGTGGATTCCTTGCCTGTGTTTCAAATTTCATTATTCGTTGGTTCAGAGTGTCTCTATCGTGTGCTAGTCACATCTTCTATAACTTGGACACGTGATTTGGTACATTTACTTCATCTTTCTTCGCTTGGTTCCTTCCAAATTATTGGTTTCAGGGTGAGACTTGCACTTGATTGATGTGGGATGCCTTAATACCTTCCTTCTAATAAATCCTTTCCCATCAACTCCAACTCATTGCTCTAGGAATAAGGTCTAGAGCCCTTTTTCAATACCTTAGGGTTTGCAGTGATTAGTGGAAAACTCCTTCACTATCTACAATGAGAATACATCAACGCCTTCTGATTGATAGATTCTCTGAAGTGTTTGACTTAAACTCACTTATTTGCACTTGTTAGATTATACTCGGGTACCTTGACTCTCATCATCATTATCAGTGAGTTGTCTCGCGTTTGTTAATGATATATATATCAGTGACTGGTAATAAAAATAATTCGCACATGGTTGACTTCAACTCGTTTATTGTCATAGTGTAGAAATGTACCATGGTGGTCGATGAAGACCTCAGGTTGCATGAGCGCTTTTTGGATTCACTTGTCAATTCATCTAGTTTGCTGTGAGTGACACCATGCACCTTATATGTTGTATTTCATCATAGTAGCATTTTATATGTTAACACCTAAGTTGTATCTAGTACCATTATTCCACTTTTTGGCTTGGTACTTTTGAGGATCGGTGATGTGATGTCAGTGGTCATATATCTCCTTCATCATCATTTATCATTTCTTTTATATGTGATATTGTGACATGGGTTTCATATGTACCTTTTGTGGCTATGATCAGATGATCCACTATGTATTTCTCAGTTTCCTTTGTACCTGCATACATATTGGATCAACTCTACCCTTGACATGTAGACGTTCTTTACTATCTCTAAGCGTGGGTATAACTGCCTCAGAGATGAGCTTTCTTTCTAATCTCTTCCACTGGTTTGGCAAGATGGGATCTGGTGATCTCCTCCCAAGTGATCGCATGATTCTTTCTATACACTTAATACTTTTAAACCATCATGTATCACTTCTAACCTTATATATTAGGGGGCATCTATTATAGCATCATTTATCACCCTTATACTCTTGATGCTCTGAGTCATGGCCTTGGGCAACCCTTTCCCTTCAAGCTTGGTCCATTTATTAAAAAACATTATTTTAAATTCCATATGCAACTCTGTCCTTCAAATATTATGTGCACACATAGATCCAAATATACCCAACTTGTGTATATAATTTAAAATATAAAATAAATATAAAATCTATATTTTATGGGTTGTGTTTATGGGTTACTCTGAAAGCCTACGTACAGGACCGAGTGGCCTAACTCTATCCCAACTGATTTCTTTTTTTTGGGTGATATAAATACACCTCATGGGAAGACCTAATGGGAGATAAAGATATTGATATTATATCCAATCAGTCTGTGCTCAAGTCCAATTTATCCCTATGCCTCTTGCACTCCTAGCTATAGGAAACCATTGTTTCCTCATAGATATGTCCATCCCTTTTATATGGCATCTATGTGTATGAATTTAAAAGAGAATTGTTGAGGCTTAGGCTGGACGGATCTGGAGGAAGGCTTCGCTTTGAGTCGTGGTTGAACCAAGTTATATTCTTCCACATTCTTTGCAATCATCAATAAAGAAGCTTTGTCTTGTTCCTAATGTTATGATCTTTGTGTGTAAACTCATTTTATGATCTAATTATGTATGATTTCATCTTTTATATCTATATTCTTATATGATCTAACATTTATATCGTGAAAATGCTTTGAACTGCTAGTATATATGCTTTTCTGGAATGATCTGTAAGTTCTGAAGCATTGGAGGAAGCAGAGGGTTTGAACCCTAAGCAGATATCCTCAAACATACGACCTACAGGTACTATCTCTTCATTCTACTTTAGTAGTGTAAGCATTAGGACTTCTTTTTTGCTTGCTTCTTGTTGGTGTATTCCCTTCAATCTATTACGGTTCTAAACTTAAACCCTAGGGTGTGATATTCTCGTAACAAGAATAACATTTTTTTTTAATGGATATATTAGGCAAAAAAATAATTGATAGATTATGGATCCTATGTATGGAATCTATTGGATGAAGAATACTGTAAATATTCCCCCTCTACGAAAGAACAACAATGGAATGCTTAGGTAAAATGCACAATATAAAAAAAAAGAAAAAAAAAAATCATAATAAGGATCTTAATACAATAATAGATTTAAATTCTGTAAAAGAGATCTAGTATAGATTGTAGTTCATGCTTGAACGAGAAAGTGATAGCATATTTTAGAAAAGGAGAAGAAAAAGAGGAAAAATAAAAATGTCTCTCAGAAATAAAGCATACAGTGAAATAAGATTCCTTCTAATGCGAATAATCCTAATTTCCATGAAGAAAAGTTAATTTAAGAACAAGAAAAGATTGACTTAGCATTGGTTGAAATAGACAAATAAAAAAATGAAATTATAAACCATAAAATACTATTATAGATATGTGATGAAAGACATCATGAGCATAAGGAAGAAATTGTTAGGACGAGTACACAATTAGAAGAGGCCAGAAGAATGGAAGAAGTGATGATAAATCAATTGAAGGAGAGGGACTTATAGTGTGAAAGGTTAGAGTCTAATATTGGTTTACCTAGAAGTGAGTTAGATGAAAAGAACAAACTGTATAAACAACTACAAGAGGAGATTATTTCCATCAACAAATCAAAAGAGGAAGCCATAGAGAATAATGAAGTAGCCTTGAAAACACATGTAGTAGATGAGATAAGTAATACGATTAGTAAAGAGGAAAACAAAATAAAACAACAATATTAGAATCCAAACAATGAGATTAAGAAAGGGTCCTCTACAATAAGGTAATTTTCTCCTGGAAATGAGTTCGGAGAATTTTAAAGATCACAAAGGAGATTCTTTGCTCTCTTGAAAGATATCAAGTTTTTTTCTTGTCATGAACCTGTACATGTTACAATAGAGTGTAAGAGAAATCAATTCAAAAGTAATCAGCAGAAGATGTGGTAAACAAAAAGTCTCCCTCAAGAAAGAAAATGGACAAGACAATCATCCACCAAGTACACAAATCATTTATGTGGCTACCGTTATTTATGTGATGGATTTGGACATAAAGATGTTGAATGAAAAATGTACACAAAGAAGACCATGAACTCAAGAATAAGCACACCATTTCCTCTATTTCTTGGAAAAAAGGGTGTTATTTATGTAGAAACCTTAGCCACAAAGCCAAATATTGCAAGCTGACAAATACTCTAATGAACTCTAGGCAAAATAGGGAAGAAACTCCAAGTAGATCAAACAATGAAGAAAATGCAGAAAATGGATGCAAAACCCACTAAAGTGTGGAAGAATAAGAAAAAGGAGTAGAATGGGAGATCAATAACTAAGTGAAGTTAGAATGGCCTAACGTGGAGTTTCTCATGGAAGTGATGAGTAACATGGCCTATTTTAGAGCAGCACCATCTCAATGGGAGCATGGCCCCAAGAATCCCTCAAATGGGTTCCCGATCCAAGGAAGTTTCAAAGAATAAGATTACATTTTCTTAATTATATCACCTTACAACATAAAATGGAAAACACTACTCAGAATAGTAATTCACGACAAGCAGGTGGACAACTAAAAACCCTTTGTAGGTTAGGAGCGGATAAACAAAATCTTAGGGGACATTAGGTATAATTTGGATGATATAGTGGTACGATTAAATCATGTGGAACATTTTGTGTCCTTAGACTCAGAGACTGACTCCAATTATCATCAGAGGGAGGCAAAAGTCATCAACGAGCCACCTCTCAACACTATCCATACAAACTCTTCTCCTCATTTTCCATCATCATTTTCGACTACTAAGTCCATCAAGCAATATTTTCTAGTTTCTTAGGTTTTAAGGAACTTGTTTTTTTTAGTAAGCCTAGTTTGTTTTGTCAATATTACTATAGGTTATTTCTTGTATCTTATGCTACTAAAACTCTAGATTTTGGCATGAATCAATAAGGGATCTAAAGAATTTAAAGGATATTCATTCACTGTGTTATAGTCCACAATCCTCATGTAGTCCAATAAGGTAGTACCATTTTGATTTTTTTTTCTAAAGATAGTTGTTGTTGTGTTTATATTTATCCTAGTGCACACTCATGAACTTCCAAGGAAAATGATAATGTAAAGAGCTTCTAAAGTAATATTGCATGTAATATATTTTACTATCAATAGAAATACATTGAAGAAATAAAAAAAGAAGAAGACGAAGATAATGTATTTTAGTCTTTGATTTCCTATATACAAATATAAGTAACAATCATGTTTATATTAAATGATTAATCTATTTTGTGATTTAAAATAAATGATACAGTTTTGTTTAAATATAAATCGAATTCAAATAATAATAATCTTTATATATTAGAATTGAAAAAATAATTATTGAATGGGTTATATTAATTTATATTTATAAATATAAATTAAAAATTAGTTTATGTATATATATAAAAGTTCAAACAAATAAAAATTATTGAATTTTCATTTATATTCAGTAAAAGTATGTGAAAGCTTACTATTAGCTAAAGTTTTATATAACCATATTATTAAGGTATAGCTATGTCAATATATAGTTCAATGATAGAAAATTTTATTATATTAAAAAATCATATATATTCTTATATTTTTGAATTATATGATAAGATTAAATTAATCATTATTATATTTTCGAGAAAATATAATTTACAATTGCAGATACCTTTATTGAAACCACATATTTTTTTTTATTTATTGAAATCATAAATTTAAAATTTAAAATTAATATAAATTATCATTATTAAAATGTCACATTTATAAAGATATGCCCAATATTTAAACAAATTAAAACTACATAAAACTATGTGATAGTGAATAAACAATATTTAATTGACTAGATAAAGGATGTGGAGGCACATATTGACATAACCACTGTTGCAGAAAATGAAAGTGAGGTTCGCAGAAGAAATATCACCACTATTTAGACAATGCGAAAGGACAATAGAAAAATGATGTTAAAGAATAACAATTTTGAAACTGATGATGAACAATATGAAAATATATCTCCTGATGATGAGCAATATGAAAATATATCTCCAACACTCAGAGCAGCATGATGAAACCGGTCAAAGCGCAGGAGGAGATCCGAAAACTTATTATAGGGTTGGATGTTTATTGGGATAATGTTGTAAAGTTGAAAGAAAAGGTTTTGGGAGTGTATAATAATGTATGGAAACCATAAGAAGGATTAACAATTTTTTTTTATCAATTGTAGGATATTGTCCAAAGGTAAGGGTGGTTTGGATTTAATTTCATGTCCAAAGGGGATGCTAAAGAGATAAGGTCTATGCCATGGGTGAAAGGAAGAGGCATCCTAATCCTACATAAACGAACGGTTGGCTTTCATCCAATTAAGGAGATTCCCAAGAGAAAGTAGATCTAGGTTAAATTATGTGGGTTCCCATTGACATTATGGAAATGGCTATTTCAGTTTTTTTCAATAAAAATGGAAAATTATATTACGTGGATCAATGATGCAATGGGTTTCTTGACAAGAGAGTGGCTTAGCTGCTGATTGAATCTGGTTTTTCTTTGGGGATCCCATCCACTACGGATATATGTTAGGGGATTTACTCAGTCAAGAAGTGAGTGGATTATTGGGGAACACGATTTAGATGCCTTGGATGCCGTGATGTTGGGTTTATGGTGTAATGAGCCTCCAAATTAGATACAATTTAAGGCCCATATGCTCATCATTCAATACATTAAACCTCTCTTTTTGTATTAGATGACATATTTTTTACTTTAATATGTTCATTAGGAAGGTTTAGAGATAATTGCATATTATGTTCCTGATATTATTTATTTTGTAGAATACTGTGAGAGTATTGGGTGGATGATGAAGACTTGGAGTATGAGATAATCTAGAGAATTTCCCCATGCTATAAGATGGAGAAATACTGGATAATAAATTAATAAAATATTATAAAATTATTGAGCAGATTTTGAAGCTCCAATGACTGAGAAAATATAGAAATGTGCTCCCTGTCATTTAATGCAAATTCCTAGTGTTGGGAACTAGATCCACTTTTTGATGCATTTTGGAGGGGAAAGTTGTCTCCTTTTAAGAATAATTATTCTTCATCAATTTTTATAAGTACCAATTAGAATTTTCCTATACAACCATGTATTTCATAGTCTTCTTATGGAGAAAAATTGTTATTTAGAAGCTTCACCTTCATTTCTAGTGGGGATACACTTGGATTGATTCAAACAATAAAGTTTGGTACGATTTTTAGCTTCTAAAGAATGGTTTCCTTCATAGCACTCTGAATATCCTTAGGCTTTGCCATCCTAGGATCCTTAGAGCCCTCTTGTACAATTTCTTTATTTCCTTTGAATGTCGTTTTCACTTGCATCTCTTATTTCTACATTTACGATTCATGTTTCTTTTATTGTAGGTTACATTTGTTAAATGATTGAAGTGATTTTTTTTGTAGGTTATTTATACAGTCACAAAAATGATGCATCCTTCAAACAACTTTTAAAAGTCACTCTCATCATTTAGCTACTTGGATTGGTTTACTAGTTTACAAATCTAGAAATTTTGGAAGTCTCTTGGAGTAACAGAGTAGTAATTTTCTGCTAACTTTTAGAACATGATATTTAGGTCATTTAGATCTTATTCTATTTGGATTGGATTTCATCATAAAAACATTCAAGTTAATAAAAAAATTACCCTATAGAATTTTCACTTGATTAGGATAGGCATTTGATAGGTTAACTAGCTCACTAATTCTTCAATTGCTAGCTTTTAGAGTAGTACTTTTCTGCTATTTTTTAGCACATGTTAACAGGGCGTTGTAGTGACTACAACCACCCTCCAAAATTTTGTTTTGCACCCAATTTCGGAGCCTCCCTTGAGAATTTCACTTGATGACTACACACACTCAAGTTGACTTCGCGAGCTCGTGTGAGTCCTTGCATCTGCTTTGCTTGTTCATTTCATTCAAGCTTCTGCATGTTAGTTTCTAATTTAGGCTTGTGACCATGTTCTGGCTATGCTCGAAGTCTTCGATTCATGTGTGCTTGTTACGTTTGCTATGAAGGCATCTGTTGCACTCACACATGGAGTCACATTCACTATCGCACTCATACACAGAGTCACATTCACTGTCACACAAGCGTCATCATGGTTGATCAACAATCAATCACGAGTGTCGTGCTTGTCACATGAAATTTCGATCAATCATGTTGAGCATGTGTGTTTGGATGGTTTGAGTCGTCTCGTCATCAATTCATGAGAGTGTGTGTTTACATGATCACCTATGCATCTTTTCATTGTTCACACACTTAGTCATTTTTTTCTAAAGTTTAGATGACTAGACTCCCATTTGACAATCAGTTAATCACCTCGCCATCGACTCCATCGACTATCACTCGATACAACACAGAAGAACTAAGAAAGTATTTCCAAGTTGCGTTGATCGCAAGCAATTCAATCATATCTCACGTTGGCCACCTGGATAGTCAGACCCGGTAGCCACCTCGAGATTGACTTCACTCCAAAATTGCATAGAGGCTACTCACCTTGCCCGTTTGGCTAACTAAGGAAATTTCCCAGACAGGTCATACTGACACCAAGTGCCCATCCTTGTCTCCCTTAGAAAATTGTGCAGTTTTCCCAGTTAATCATCCCGACAGTCGACTAGCTGCTCATCCAAGAAATTGTGTAGTTTTCATGAGCAAGTCTTATGTTCCCCAGTAGTCCACTCAGCTCAGAAATTGCGTTGAGATGATTAGCAGGCCGACCACCCAACCTTAGTGGAGTTATCCTCACCAGAAGCTCCTTGTAGCAAACTGCTAGTTCGTTGTGGGAATTGTGCAGTTTTGGTTCCCAGTGACCCAACAACCAACTGCCAGTTTCCTCTGGGAATTGCGCAGTTTTGGCTACCAGTCTCCTAGGTAGTTCCTCTCAAAAACTGCACAATCTCTACCTGTTGACCATCCCTACAACCCAGCCTGTTCCTCTAGAAAATTGTGTAAATTTTGCCTTCTAGCCCCTACTACCTGCTCGTTCCAGAAACTGCACAGATACTTCCTACCTTTCCTTCCTGTAGCCCAGTCTATCCCTCCCAAAATTTGTGCAATTTTTCCTTCCAGTCAAGCTAGACCTTGAAGACAATCACTGTTGACATGGATTACCCATCTCCATCACTCAGTGAATCTTGGCAGTTTTCATCAGCACTATGCAGAGTCATCATCCCTCTTCACAACCTTGCTACATATGTGGATCACATGCATTCGAAATGATCATGTGTCATGGTAGACTAGGAGGATTTGGATTTGATGTGATCTCTTCATGAGTGACTGCAGTTATAGCTACACCAACAAACATGGTGGCAACGTATGCAATGAACAAAGGGAGCACATGCAGAAGGACAGTTTCACCAACGGATTAATGAACGATACATGAGAAGATATGTGGTCGTGAATGGATTATCATTCAAATATGTGTTCACATATGAACAAGCGAGCAAACATGTGAGATGTGCTCACCAATAGACGAATGGACAAACATGCACCTTCGTGAATAGAGAGCCTGCCAAGCCTCCCAACATGTAAGCAAGTAACAACATGCCAAAGCTTCATCAAGTGAGCTAAAGACCATCGAAGACTCTGTGCACTTCAGCATGCAGAGGTGAAGTTGTGATACACCATGAAGACATCCATCACTCAGTAGCATTGTAGCTCGACATACACTCAAGCACCAGCAAGAATGTACCATCACTGTCATGTCGATTCATGTCATGAGTCATGTCACCCAAATCTCTACTATGGGCTATGTTGTTAATCAATGTAATGTAATGTGGAAGTCCAAGAGACCCACTTGTTGTATAAAGAGTCATGTAAAGTCAAAAGGTCATGGAAGTCAAAAAGTCATGAGGGTAGTCGAACAACTACAAGGGCCAGTTTCACCCTTGGTTATAAATACCCCTCTCATTTGTACATGAAGGGACTTTTCACCTCATCTCCTCCCACATATCCAAGAGAGTCTATAATCTCTTCTTTGAGGAGTAAGTAGTGCCTCCAACACCTCACTCACATGGTTAGTGATATATGGTGTAATGATGTGTGTTGTAACTTTCGCTTAATTCAGAAGCCTATTAATAGGCCAACACATTTTCACACATGTATTGTAATTGTTGTAATACTAATCTTGAACACTTGTAATGGATGTTGCTTTAACCTGTGTTGAACACGAACTATTTCACTTGTTGTAATGCATAATCTATTATTCGAAATGTGTTGTTTATATTTATAGTGTTGTCTTGCCCATGGAAGCTATCTCCCTAAACACCAGAAAGACCTTTCACATCATGCTTGTTGTAACAATTGTTGCACTTGTTCAGACTCATACATTGAGTGTTGTACATGTTATCTCACCTTATGTGTTGTGACTGCTGCATCCATCTAGACTACTCCTCTGGAAGCTGTGCACATCCTGTCGTGTCATGCGCTCCTAGCCAAGTTGGGATTTCATCCCAACCAACTTCAGACTCACTCTCACCCTCTCCCCTTATAGTGAAAGAACCATTAACACAAGTACACCAACCTTCACCAAGCATGCGAACCTCACTTCTCGAAGGAAAAGTAGACCACTCTACTATGCTGACAAGCAAGAGTTGAGGCAAATCCTTAAGACAATGGCAATCAGGCCATCATATAGGATGGGACTCCCACACCAAATGGTGTAAGGTATAGTTAGAAATTTATACCAGGGTGATCCCCTGAATTTTGGCAGATCCAAACACCGTCAACATTTATGGTGCTAGAAGGAGGGAAGCCAGTTGTATATGGTTGAAATTCTCCTCACGCTTATTTATCAACCATCTGGTCAAGGAAATAATTTGCACTCCCTCTCACCTACATGTGACTCTGTAGTTGGTTACTCCTCACCTCCCAGAATTAAACACGAGATTCCATATCAACACCTTCGATTCGTCCTTCCCATCACTTACCAGTTCACGAAAGCAGTCGGACTGATTCGAGGCATACAACATCTTCCATATGCATCAAATAAGTCAAAAGCCACTCCCATTGGAGTTGTTGTATCATCGGTGGAAGAAGCAGTCCTTGCCACACTCGAAGGTATTGCAGAAGCTATTGAAGATGGAGAGGAACCTTCAATCTTCTGGTAAGGTGAAAAATACACTCTTGTGATCTTGGGATTACACCCTGGTATAGGAGGCGAAGGGGAGGGTAGCGAAGGAGTTGGAGGTAGAGACAAACTAATATACTCATAGTCGAAACCATCAGACTCTGAAGGAGAGGAAGAGGACGAAGAAGGAGAAGAGTTGGCTGACCCAAGTCTTGAATGGATGAGTCAGGTATCATTGGCTCTCCTAGTTTTTCTACACAAGATGATGAAGCGAGTGGAGAGAATGAACATCAAGTTCAACCCTAACAAGATAGTGAAGTCAGAAGACGATTTAAACAATTTCTACCTATAGCTACACAACCTTGAGGTAAGTTAGGATGATGTAGCATGTATATTATTCCCATGTACCTTAGACGGTCACATGGCTACTTGGTATCACAACCTTCCACCCAACTCGATACAGAACTAGGGTGCTTTCAAATATATGTTCCTTGAATTTTTTTTTGATAACAAGACCCCAGCCATGCTACTCAAAGAATTGGGAAGCCCTAAGATGGAGGGAAAAGAGAAAGTGAAATATTTCAATTAGAGGTTTACACCTACTTTGAAAAAATTTCCAGTGGACACTAAACCTCATTACTCCATCACTCTTGACTATTGCACATCCACACTGCTAACCAGCATCGCTTAGTTCATCAAGCTAGCTGTGAAACAAAAAATGTTGGAAAGTTGCAAAGAGTCTATTGATGTTGAAAGATACTTGTGCGCAATCATAGTCATCAAGAATGACAAATCAATGAAGGACTCGAAAGATGCGAGCAGGAAGCCCCAAGCAACATTGAGCAAGTGCAGAGACTAGGAAGAAATTGATATTGAGACCCTCAATCGCCTTTTCAAGAACTTGACCACAAAAGTGTCCAAGCTCAAGAAATGGAAAACACACATATTTACAAGCAGGCGTTCACCCAGACAGAGATAGGAAAATAGCTCACCAATCGGCTCATCAAGAAACAACCGATTTGCTCCAAAAATGGCACAGAATCATGTGTTTAGACTCGAAAAATGTGTAAATACTAATTTATGTTACTTCCACGAAGAACATCACCCTGAGAACTCCTGTTCGGACTGGAAGCGACTCATTATCTCTGTCTACAGTCATACACTTGATGTGGAAAGCAATATGCAGGAGCAGCCGAAAGACACTGACGATGACGAAGAGGTTGCACCTGATGAAACATCAAGTTCTAGGCATGTGGTGAATGCATATTAGTGCTCACAATTAATGTCAATGACAAACACCGAGAAGCAGCCCCAAAAAAAAAATGATTGTTACAATCTTAGGAGCAAAGGGACTTCCCATACAGTTGGGGAAATACAAGATAAGGTAAGACTAGTGATAAATAAGGTCAATCCATTAGCCATCCCAGGGTAGAAAACATAAAGAAAGTCCAGGAAGATAGTGGCAGATAATACTACATCCATGGTCAGCAAGTTGCAAAACACCCCACTAGAAAACACAAACATCCATTCCACCCCGAAGACCTTGCTAAGTCTACCACTTCTAGACTACAACATTATTGAAAACATGAAGAAAACTTGAGTGAACATCAATTTGTTCAAGTTAGCTAAGCTCCAGAGTCAGCGAGATATCCTAATTTATGCAATGGGACAGCCAACAATGGACATTGTAGCCTCCACCAGCAAGAGAGAAAACACACCTCTCGGATAATTATCCACTGTGCTGAACATACTCTAGATGGAAGAAGCAGACTTGGGTTGCCCTCCATTCCTACTCTTGTTTGAAGTTTTTAACTACAATTTGCATAATTTCTTGGTTGATTCTCGCATGGTAGCCAAGGTCATGCTGCTCTCCATTACTAAGAAGATCAATGGATAATGGAGCGAAACATTCAAAAGAATCATCCAACTCAATCAAACATTGGTAAAATCCATTGGTGAACTGTGAGACGTGATCATCTGACTATCTCATGACAGTCAAGTCCACCAATGCATCAACATAGTTCTTGTGGACATACCAGAAGCATATGGTCTATTACTCAGCAAAGACTAGTCGAACAAGTTAGATGGATATTTTTCTACAGACTAGTCTCACATGTGACTCCCGTACAAGGGAAAATTCAACCAAATCTAGGTGTTATCCAAGAGGTATGTGAAACACAATGTCACTCCCCTTAACAGTGAGAATGAAGTGTTGGACTTCACAGAACTCATGTTTGGCAACTGCCTCATTGAAACAATATTGGAGTGTTATCCTACACAGACAGCTCCAACCTCATCAGACATGCAGTTGGGACTCCTTCCCTACCCAACTGATGGTAATGAAATTTGTACAGTTCATTGTACCAATAGTAGTAGTAGTAGCCCTAACAATAGTGGAAGCAATATTAGCATGCCAAACAGTCCGTGTACTGATCAATTGTGGGGCATGGATTTTGATGGATCAAAGACACATGATGGCTCCAGGATCATTTGTATCTTAGTCATCCAAGATAGAATACAATGCATGGTCTCAAGTTGCTTGATGTTTTGATTGCACAAACAACACTGCTAGGTATGAAGCACTCATGCTCAACTTACAAAGGACCATCAGCCTCAATGCCACTGCACTCAAAGTGATACTATACCTCGCAAACAGTGTTGAGGATTTCAAAGACATAACAATTGATGGAGGTAAGCATGAGAAGTCCCTAAAAACATTAGTCCAGGGTAAGAAAGGTAACTTCACTCTTGAGGGTGGGGTTTCCCTGAACAAGCACTATGGTTTGTAGAATTTTTATCAACGGAAGAGAAACAATGGGACCCATAGGACCACCACTACAAACGAATAAAGCAACCTCGAAACCTATCATGATCCGAAGATAACCAATCTCGGTACAAGCTACACATCATAGCAGTGAAAAATGTCTGACCGCTTGACTGAACAGTACTGGAATGGGTCTGCACTAGTAGATGATGACTTGAGTACACACTACATGTGAGAAATCCAACACGAGATTCCAGGTAAACGAGGAGATAAGCTATTGCAGCAAAGACTAGGTAACGCAAACATGTTTGCTCTCCTTACACAGAAAATATTGACTAACATTTTGGATGGTTGGATTACTTACAAATTTTGTCATAATACTTGGTATTATAATTTAAATTTCGAACATAATAAATATAGGAAAATTTGCTTATGCATTGATTTTAGGAACTTGAACCATTCTTGGAATAAAAACAAGTACCGCATGCCATCAACCGAGCCCAGATTGCACATAGTACCTGAAATAGTGGTGTTGCCTTCACTTAAATGTCTTTTGGGATGCCACCAAGTTCCGGTAGTGGAGCCCGGTGGACTTACACTAGTCTAAGAGAGTCTTGCCCCCCACACATATCACTTGCAGTCACTCGATGGGAGGATTGAAAATATTCCTATCAATGACCTAAATCTCAAGCATTACCTTCAATAGGTCGGGCCACACTTGTGCCATGTATGTAGTCTGCTTGTTGTTTGTTGTTTTCATCCTATTTTCTTTTCTTATTGTATTTTTTTTACTTCTTTTTATTCTTCTTACTATTTTTGTTCACATTCATTTTGTTTTTTTTGATATATTACTATTTTTGTTTTTGGAAATAAGTGCTGCCAACTACTACGTCCTAGCTTCTGAATAGAGTATGTGGCAGAGATTTGAAGAAATTTGTGACACTACAGCAATTGGTCAGTCTCGTGTCCATCTTCTATGTGATTGGTCATAACCTTCGGCTGATGAAATCTTGATGGAAGACATGAACCATATGCAAGAGAACTTTTGTTCCAACCATGAGCCTGTGCCCACACTGGGAAGCCCCATGCCTGTACCCACCCTTCTCCTGTGTGTGTTCAAGCTCATCCAACTAGTAGAAATGGAGAAGGGGAAAATCTAAATGAGCAAACATATGTTAGAGGTATTACATGCTTCTCTAAAGGAACAACATCTTATGCTCTCAATAAGTTTGGATCCCTCTTCTGCACCAAAAAATAAAAATGTGCCTATGCACAATCCTCTTGAAAAAATAGAAAGGTGAAAGAAGAGAAAGGCTTACTGCACAAAGAAGTGAAGCATGTAACTCCACCGGGTACTGACCAGGCTCGCTAGCAGTGGAGCAATGGGTGTGTTCCCACATGACTCTGTCAGGTAGTGTCAAGGCTTGTTGGGAGCAGAGCAACACTAGAGATGAGAACTTACACTGTGAAAATATTCAACTCGCGAGCTAAACTACCCTTCCCAAATTCAAAACACTCATATCAAGTTGAAATTTTGATTTTGTTTGATTGAGTTGTCAAAGGGTGAACCATGCATGTCCATGGGGTAAGTGGGGAAGCCAAAGTAACCCGCGCAATGATTCAATACTCCCTGAAGGACCAAGCCACTGTGCTAGCAATGAACCAAAACAAAGAAGCTGGAGTTCTACCAGTGTGTCGCCAAGTGTTGTAGCGGCCACAACCACCCTACAAAATTTTGTCGTACACCCAATTTTGTAGCCTCCCTTGAGTGTTTCACTTTATAACTGAACACACTCAGGTTCACTCGGTGAGCTCATGTGAGTCCTTACATCTACCTTATTTGTTCATTTCATTCAAGTTTATTCATGTTGATGTCTAAATCATGCTTCTAACCATGTTTTGGTGACCCTCAAAGTCTTCGCTTCATGTGTGTTTGTTGTGTTCACTATGAAGGCATCTATCGCACTGACACACAAAGTCACATTCACTGTCACACAAGTGCCATCATGGTCGACGAACAATCAGTCACAAGGGTCGTGCTTATCACTTGCACCGTCTGTCATTCATGTTGAGCATGCGTGTATGGATGGCTTGAGTCGTCTCATCATCAAGTTATGAAAGTGCGTGTTTGCATGATCACCTATGCATCTTTTGATCACTGACACACTTAGTATCTTTTTTCTGAAGTTTTAATGACCAGACTCCACTCTGATAGTCGGACCATCACCTTGCCATCGACTCGATTGAATGTCATATAGAGCAGTGTAGAAGTAGTAAGCAAGTATTTCCAATTTACACTCATCACAAGCAATTCATGTTATAAAATTATATATTACGGAGCAATGGAACACATAAAATATTGCAGAAATATAAACATAGAAAAAACACATAAAACAAGAGAGACACAGATATACGTGGTTCAGCCAGTTTGGGCTACCTCTACTGAGAAACAACTAGTCCTTCATTTTATATTATCCAGCAAACTGAAGAGATACAACCTACAACATATCTGTTGTAACACCCTCTTTGCTCTCAATCTCCTCTCTCTTTCTCACTCAGAATACAGATCTACATAGACACAATACAATTCCCTCATATATAGTGAGGGGTTGCCTTCTAGGGCAAAAAACACTAAATTAAACATAACTTCTACCATCAGATCTCCACCTAATGAATGGCCCAGATTGAATAGAAATTACTATACTTTTACAAGGTAATTTTACATCTATTCTTAGCTTCGGGGGCGCTGCCCCCGAAACGCCCCACCAGAGGGGGCTCCCCAAAGGTTGCAGCCGCCCCCCCTAGACCCCCACTGTAATGAATATTTTATGGGAGGCAACCATTTCGAACTAGGGTCCAATGTGGTGATGCCTTTGAATACAAAATATAATCAGGCTCCACACCCAGCAATCTCCCACTTGGAGACTGATTATAACAACTCCAACACTACTTCATTTACTGAACAATGACTCCTCTTTGGACCTGGTTGTTTCTCATCTTCTTCATCATACTTGAAGACCAATTGAAACTAAGCATATTCTCAGTTTCTCCCTGGTTACAACTTTTGTTAGCATATCTATAGGATTCTGGCTAGTGTGTACCTTTTCCAGCTTCAACCCTCCATCTTCCAACACTGATCGTATGAAATGGTACTTGAGCTGTATGTGTTTAGTCTTGGAATGAAATGTTGAGTTTTTTGGAAGATGAATGGCACTTTGGCTATCGCTGTATAATGTGCCCATATCATTCTCCTTACCCAATTCACCCATAAACCTTTGTAACCAAATCATTTCTTTACTAGGCTCTGTAGCAGCAACATACTTGGCTTCTGTTGTTGAAAGTGCAACAACACTTTGGATTTTTGAAACCCAACTGATAGATGTTCCACCAATAGTAAATACATATCCTATAGTGCTCCTCTTGTTATCTCTATCACCTGCCATATCTCCATCAACATATCCCTGTAGAGAAATGTTTGAACCACCAAAGCATAATTCTTGATTTGTGGTACTTTTCAAATATCTGAGAATCCATTTCACTGCCATCCAATGTTCCTTTCCTGGATTGTTCATGTACCTGCTTACAACTCCCACTGCATGTGCAATATCAGGCCTTGTGCAGACCATTGCATACATTAAGCTTCCAACTGCTGATGCATATGGAACTTTAGACAT